>QEOW01002231.1:166664-221473 GCA_003123825.1 Juglans hindsii | reverse complement strand
TATATATATATATAAATCCATACAACTTTAAGAACAACCCGACATCAGTACTTGTTGCCCAAGGTAGACTCTGATGCCTAAGTTAGTGAAGTAATCTCAATCTAATATCTTAATACCACTTAGAAGAGTATTTGTTACCTTCATGTACCATTTATAGGGATGCACAGGAGCATGTCAAGGAAGTAGATAACCAACCGTTCCATGTATTTATCTCTAATTATCCCTTAACCAGGGATGAGGAGATAATTGCTCTGATTTATAGGGGTTATCCTTCTCAGGATAATTGCCTTCATCTTGGAGCGTTATCCCCTCGCGAACAATGTGGCTCGCTTAGTTGACATCATGCTCCCATGGACCTTTGGACCATGAGCCTGTTGGGAGAAATCATAACAGGGACTTGGAATAACCAAATCAATTACCAAACAACGAAAATAATTCTCTCCCACTTTGTGTGAATCTGTTAGGAAGTAATTTAATAGAGAATAATCTAAAACAAAATCACACACACACAAAGGGCCAAGTCCAGTTACGTGGAAAACCCTTCAATGCAAAGGAAAAAACCACGGGACCTAGTCCAGTTAAACCTTCCACTATCAACAATGATGTGTACACAAATTTTCTCTCTCGATAACACTAGAGACATACAATCAACAATAATATCAAGAAAAACATTTTCTTGGCAACCAAATAGTGTAATAGAAGAGATTTCACCAAAGAGATGAGTTACTGTTCATGACCTCAAACACCATAAATACTGCTCCAAATCTAGTCTCCATTATATAGCCTTGAGTTGTGAATGTGCCTACAAAATTTCAGCTCAATCGGACCATAGACGACTCTGATCAAAGCGTCTGATTGAAACTGGGCGAACTTCCCTATTTTTGCCTATCTCTTCCTCTCCCCAATCTCTCACACGTTTTTCTCCTCTTTTTTTTTTTTTTACACTCTCTTTTTTCTGCTAATAGAAGCAACAACACTTTGGTTTTAATAAACCTAATTAAACTTGGCCTAAACCCTCTCTCCATGTGGGCTTAATGGACCCACATGGGCCATCCTCCATATAGGAGGGAACCCACACAACAAATCTCCCCCTTCTCAACTATGTGGGGGGCACTCACCATACCTGCTTTTGCTTTGCATAGTTCAAGTTTTTGCATAGGTAGTGGTTTTGTTATCATATCTAACCCACTCTCATCAGTATGGAGTTTTTCAATTTGTAACAACTTCATATCTAATGCATTACGAATCCAGTGATACCTCACATCAATATGCTTGGATCTTGAATGAAAGGTTGAGTTCTTACTGAGATGGATGACACTCTGACTGTCACAATAGAGAATATACCACTCAAGTTTCTGATCCACTTCTTCTAAGAACTTCTTCATCCATATGAACTCTTTGCTTGCTTCAGTTATGGCAATATACTCAGCTTCTGTGATAGACAAAGCAACATATTTCTATTGTTTGGATTGCCATGACACAGCTCCCCCTAAATAAGTAATCAAATACCCTAAAGTGGACTTTCTGGAATCAACCAACCATATCTGCATCTGTAAACCCTTTAAGTATAGGTTTACCATTTCCAAAGCACAAATATACCTTGGAAGTACCTCTGAAGTATCTTAAAATCTACTTAACTGCATTCCAATACTCTTTTCCTAGATGTGAGAGAAAACGACTGACTACACCAACTGCATGACGTATATTTGGCCTTGTGCATTCTATTGCATACATTAAACTACCCACTGCTAAGGCATATGGGACTCTTTCCATATCTTCCTTCTCTCTATTTTAGAAGGACTTTGCTTCATTCTCAACTTAAAATGAGTAGAAAGAGGAGAGCTAACTGCCTTAGCTTTATTCATATTAAATCTGTCGAGTACATTTTCAATATGTCGCTCATGTGACATACACAACTTCTTTCTTTTTCTATCTCAGTCACTAACACATACTCGTTTGTAGAATACCGAGTGGAATGATGTCAGTCTCTGATAGATCTCTTGAGTGGAACATCTGGTAGCATCTCTGGTTCTGGCAATTGACCAAGGGTCTCATTCTGTAAGGGAGCATCTGCATCGGATCCAAGTTAATTGAACCATCATTGCACCGAATCACTACTTTATCTGTCTTCTCAATATCTTGTATGGTTTGATCTTCAATAAACAAAACGTCTCAGCTTCTCACTAGTTTCTTATCAACTGGATCATATAATATGTACCCAAACTCATCCAGACCACAACCTAGAAAGATGCACTGTCAGGTCTTCACATCAAGCTTAGACCTCTCATCCTTTGGAATATGCACAAATGTTTTACAACCAAAGACACATAAGTGATCATAAGTAACATCCTCACCAGTCCAAACTCTGTCTGGTACATTAAACTGAAGTGGAACACATGGTGTCATATTAAGAACATGTACAACTGTACTCAAAGCCTCACCCCAAAAAGATCCAGGCAATTGTGCTTGTGAAAGCAAACATCTCACGCTCTCAATCAGTGTTCTATTCATCCTCTCAGCTAAACCATTCAACTAATGAGTCTTCAGAGGTGTCTTTTGATGCCGAATACCTTGTTGTTTGCAATAATCATCAAATGGGCCTAAATACTCTCCCCGTTATTAGTTCGAATGCATTTCAGCTTCTTTCTAGTCTGCCTCTCAACTAAGGCTTGAAACTGTTTAAACATTTCCAATATTTGATCCTTTCTTTTCAAGGTATAAACCCAAGACTTCCTTGAATGATCATCTATGAAGGTCACAAAATACAAAGAACCGCCAAGTGTTCTTGTCTTCATAGGACCACAAACATCTAAATGAACTAGATCAAGTATACCTGACTTTCTTGAAGAATGAGAACTTTTGAAGGAAACTCTATTCTACTTCCCTGCCAAATAGTGAGTACAATTTTTCAAAGATGCACTCTTCATTCCAGATAGAAAGTTCTTTTTAGCCAATATTGCTAAGCCTTTCTCACTCATGTGGGCAAGTCTCTTATGCCATAATTGTATTGTAAACTCATTCTCCATAACATTAATAATGTTACTGGAGAGCCTTGCTTGTAGCATGTACAAATTTTAAACCTTCTTGCCTCAAGCTATAACCATAGCACCCCTCGTAAGCTTCCATTGCCCAAAAGGTGTTGCAATACTCTTGATCATCAAGTTTACTTGTAGAAATCAAGTTCAAACGGATATCAAGAATGTGCTTCGCATATCTAAGAACAAACACCGTGCCTTTATTAGTTTCTAAGCACACATCTCCAATGCTAATAATCTTAGCCAAGCCACCATTGCCCATCTTTACTATGCCAAAATCACTGGGTACATTGTTTGTGAAGAAATCCTTTCTGGATGTAGCATGAATTGAGGCACCACTATCAATCACCCAGCTAGTTTCATGAGAAACAGTATTTACAACATCATTATCATCATAAACAATGAAGATGTTTCCAGTAGTAGTGGCAGCAACTTGATCATCATTCTTTTCATCAATGTTCTTCTTCTCATTCCCTTTCTCTTGTATTCTCTCTTCAATTTTCTGCAATATTTCTTGATATGCTCTTTCATACCACAATGATAGCACTCAACATTACCAAACTTGTTTGACTTGCTTCTGCCTTTATCTCTACTCTTCGTACCTCTGCTTTTACTCCTCCACCTCTTTTCTATAACCAAGACCTTTGACTGCGAAGATGAACCCTGTGATTTTCTTCTCATCTTTTCATTCAAAACACTATTTTTAACCTGATCCATATTGATTACACCATTTGGGGATGAGTTAGATAATGACATTCTGAATATCTCCCAAGAGTCCGACAATGTACCAAGCAAACACAAACCCTGTACCTCATCATCGAACTTGATACCCATTCCAGCCAACTGATTAATTATTCCTTGGAATGTGTTCAAGTGATCTGTCAACGGAGTTCCATCTTGGTATCTCAAAGATATCAAATGCTTGATCTGATACATTTTATTGTTTTCAGTCTTTCGAGCATATAATTGTTCAAGTTTATTCCAGAGTGTACGTGCATGTGTCTCCCCACTAATATGGTTCAAAACATTATCATCTACCCACCGCCTAATGTACCCACAAACTTGTCGATCTTGCAAAGTCCATTCTTCATCAAATTTATTTTCAGGCTTCTCAGAAGTAAACACCGGTAGATGAAATTGCTTCACAAATAAAAAGACCATTTTCGCTTTCCAAGTGTGATAATTAGAACCATTCAAATTAACCATTCTACTCAAATTAGCTTTCATTATTCAACACAAAGTATTGAACGGCTATAACCCAACTCTGATACCACTTTGTTGGGGGAAATCTTAACAGTGACTTGGAATAACGAAATCAATTACCAAACAGTGAAAATACTTCTCTCCCACTTTTTGTGAATTTGTTAGGAAATAATTTAATAGAGAATATTCTAAAACAAAATCACACACACACAAAGAGCCAATAATTTTTTACGTGGAAAACCCTTGAATGCAAAGGGAAAAATCACGGGACCTAGTTCAGTTAAACCTTCCACTATCAACAATGATGTGTACACAAAGTTTTTCTCTAGATAACGCTAGAGGCATACAATCAACAATAATCTCAAGAAAACACTTTCTTGGCAACCAAACAGTGTGATAGAAGATATTTCACCAAAGAGATGCGTTACTGTTCACGATCTCGAACACCATAATACTGCTCTGAATCCGTCTCCACCATTAGATTATAGAGCCTTGAGTTGTGAACGTGCCTGCAAGATTTTAGCTCAATCGGACCACAGACGACTCCGATCAAAGCGTTTGATTGAAACTGGATGAACTTCCCTTTTTTGGCTCTCTTCCTCTTCCCAATCTCTCACACGTTTTTCTCTTCTTTTTTTTTTCACTCTCTTTTTCTGCTAGAATAATGATAAGGTTACTACTCTACTACTATCCATCTACTATTCTTTTTATATTTGATTTTTTTTTAATTTTTTATTTTATTTAATGATTGAGGAAGTTATTATTAGTAAAGTTATATATTTTTTTAATTTTTTCTTAGTGATTAAAGATGTTAAAAAAATACTTAAAAGAAAATGAGAAAAAAATAAAAAAAACTTGAAATACACTTAAGTAGTAGATGGGTAGTAATAGGGTAGTAAGTGTATCACTACCCTTTCTGCTAATAGAAGCAGCCGTACTTAAGTTTTAACAAATTTAATTAAATTGGCCTAAACCCTCTCTCCATGTGGGATTAATGGACCCACATGGGCCATCCTCTGAGTTTTGCTACACAACCTCCACCACACTCCACACTCCATATTTTTTAAAATTTTTAATTTTTTTTAAATTTTTTTTGAGTTTATTCTTTTTAAATTATTTCAAATTTTCTATTCATTATTCATATAATAAATACTTAATAAAAGAAAAAAATAATAAAAATTTAAAAAAATATGGAACGTAGAATGTGAGGAAGTTGTGAAGATTTATTCAATCTTAAATATTCTGTCCTGCTGGACCTAATGTGACACAGCTGACTAGGCCTAGCACTAGAGTGTTCGTCAAGGTTCGTTGTGTTGGAGTCTTGCATCACATATAGATAATATGGAATTAAAATCCAAAGTAGAAAAGGCTAAGGCTAAAATAGTCAATACAATGTAATTAGTTAATTCTGTTAGTTTACATTTTCAGTATAAATATGATGTAATAGCAGACTTAGAATAACACTTCTTTTCATTAATTCTTCAATACAATTCAGAATTCCTTTCTTTTCCATCAGTTCTCAAACTCTCTCTACATTTGATCGAGTTCTTGTCATGGTATCAGATTAGAAATTCCGCACATTGATTTTCTGGAACTCGATTCATTCTTTTTCATCTTTTGATCATTCTCTTTACATTTCCTTTCTTCTCTGCATTACAACTTCTTCAAGATTTTGTAGTGATTTTTTTTTCTGCACAGCCCCTTATCTTGAATTCTGTGATTCTCAATCTTTCTTTCTTGAAATGCCTTCTGAAAGTTCTACCGATTCTGTTATCACAAATCCATCAGATATTTCATCAAGTCCATACTATCTGCATCCAAGTGATAATCCTGGTGCACTTCTCGTCTCAGAAATTTTTATTGGAGATAACTATGTTGCTTGGAGCCGCTCGATCACCATTGCTTTATCTGTCAAGAATAAAGTGGCATTCATTGATGGTTCAATTCGACCTCCAAACACTTCTGAATCTGTTCTTTACACAGCTTGGTTGAGGGCTAACAACTTGGTACTTTCTTGGCTTATAAACTCTATTTCCAAAGATATTCGAAATAGCTTGCTCTATGTAAATTCATCTCTTGATCTTTGGAATGAATTAAAGACTCGGTACTTAAGAAGTGATGGACCAAGGGTTTTTCATCTTGAAAAATCTTTGAGTTGTATCAATCAAGGTTCTTCCTCTGTTACTGAGTATTTCAGTTCCTTCAAAACTTTATGGGATGAATATGTCAGTTTTCGTCCCTTACCAACGTGTACTTGTGGAAAAATGTCAAGATGTACATGCGATCTTTTCTCTTTTATGTTACAAAGGCAACAAGCAGATTATGTTCTAAAGTTTCTAGTTGGTTTAAATGATTCTTTTGCTCCCATAAGAAGTCAGTTGCTTCTTTCAATTCCATTACCACCTATGGCTAAAGTCTTTTGCTTATTGCTCCAAGAAGAAAGCCAAAGACAATTGACCAACTCAGTTCCTACTGAATCACATGCATTGATGGTTAAACAGCCGAATCCTGCAGCAAATCAATACAGATTTTCAAAAGAAAAATCCAAGAAATCTATCCTTCATTGTACACATTGTGGATACAATGGACATACGGTGGACAAGTGCTTCCAGCTTCATGGATACCCTCCTGGGTGGACTGGACCAAAAGGAAAAAGAACTCATTCTGCTGCCCATGCTGCAATTGCAACTGATGAAGTCTGTAATCAAAACAGTAACGAGTCTCACATGGTTTCTTTGACTTCTGAAGATTTTAATAAACTACTAGCTATTGCAAATTCTTCTCAACCATCTCAGTCATCTCAAAATCCTTCAAATACCCAGAATACATTAGCCTGCAATCTCGTTACTTCATCTCAATTTTCTGGTAATTCTTCTTGCAACTCAGTTTCTTCCACTTCAAAATCCAAATGTTCTTGGATATTAGACACTGGTGCAACAGATCATATGATCTATTCACCCCTATTCTATTGTTTTCCTCCTAAACCAATAAATGCATCTATAAATCTGCCCAATGGACAGATTATACCAGCTACACACATAGGAACAATTTGCATTTCTAATAATCTTTTCTTACAAAATGTCTTATGTGTACCATCCTTTACTTTTAATCTGTTATCCATTTCTAAGCTAACCAAAGATTCTAATCTTTGCTTGTCTTTCTTTCGTACTCATTGCCTTTTACAGGACCAATCAATGAAGAAGATGATTGGGATTGCATTTGAGAAACAAGGCTTATATTACTTCAATTCTGCTGGTGCAAACTCTAAGACTAGTCCCACTCATTTTTCTGCTGCCTCTCAAAAGTCATTAGACTTATGGCACTATAGATTAGGACATGTGTCCCTTTCCAGACTCTCTTCTCTTAAACACCTTGATTCTTCTATCTCTATGGATTGTCAAAATGTATGTGACATTTGTCCCTTAGCAAAGCAAAGAAAACTAACATTTCCTGTATCACACAGCAAGTCTAATAAAATGTTTGATTTGATTCATTGTGACATATGGGGTCCATTTGGAACCATTTCTTATTCAGGATATAGATTTTTCTTAACAATTGTGGATGATTTTACACGTTGTACTTGGGTTTATATGCTTAAAACAAAATCTGAAGTTCCATTCCTACTTAAAACTTTCTGTAAAATGATTAAAACACAGTTTGACATTGCTGTCAAAGTTTTAAGATCAGATAATGGACCTGAATTCATTCTCACAGATTTCTATCATAAAAATGGAATTTTACACCAAAGAAGCTGTGTAGAAACCCCACAGCAAAATGGCACAGTTGAAAGAAAACATCAACATTTGCTAAGTACAGCTAGGGCTTTAATGTTTCAAGCAAATATTCCATTATCTTTTTGGAGTGACTGTGTCCTCACAGCAGCTCACATTATCAATAGGATTCCTACCCCTCTTCTTAAAAATAAAACTCCCTATGAAATGCTTTTCAATAAAATACCAAAGCTTGCTCATCTAAAAGTATTTGGTTGTCTTTGCTTTGCTTCAACACTTCAACATCACAGACACAAATTTGATCCTAGAGCTGTCAAGTGCATATTTCTCGGGTATCCCTGTGATATAAAAGGCTACAAAGTAATGGACCTCCATACTAAGAAAATCTTCATTTCCAGGAATGTTATATTTCATGAAAACATTCTTCCTTTTACAGTTGTACCAACTGATCCTCAAAACCACTCTTTTCTATTCCCTCCATTAGAAAATCCATACAGCTGTGATATTTTCCATTATAATCCAGTTGCTAATCAACCTGTACTAGCAACTTCACATATTGATGATGACCATCAAAATTCTCTTATACCTCAAAACAATCAGATTTCCAATAATCCTATACCTCAGAACAATCAGATTTACAATATTCCTGAACAACCCAGAAAATCCACTCGACTCAGACAAGCACCTCACTTTCTGCAGAATTATTATTGTAGTCAAGTTTCTTCAAATGCAGCTCCTTCAACTTCTTCTACTGATGGTTCCAGCAAAGGTAATTTCTACTCCATTTCCCCTTTCCTTTCTGCAAATAGACTCTCATTATCTCATCAAGCTTTTCTTGCTTCTATCACAACTTCATTAGAACCCAAAACATATAAACAGGCTGCTCAATTTCCAGAATGGCAAAAAGCTATGAAAAATGAACTTGATGCTTTAGAGTTAAACAAAACATGGGAGCTTGTTACTTTACCTAAACATAAACAGACCATTGGTTGCAAATGGGTGTTTAGAATCAAATACAAAGCTGATGGAACAATAGAGAGACACAAAGCAAGATTAGTAGCAAAGGGTTACACTCAACAAGAAGGCTTAGATTTTTTTGACACCTTCTCACCCGTTGCTAAGATTACTTCTATTAGACTTCTACTTGCTGTTGTTGCAATTAAGAATTGGCACATTCATCAATTAGATGTGAATAATGCGTTTTTACATGGTGAACTACATGAAGAGGTTTACATGGATTTGCCTCTTGGACTGCCAAATCAGAACAACAAAGTTTGTAGACTTTTAAAAAGTCTCTATGGTCTTAAGCAGGCCTCTAGACAGTGGTTTGAAAAACTGTCTACCTCTCTCATCAGCTATGGTTTCTCTCAAGGTAACTCTGATTGTTCATTATTCATCAAAAAGTCAGCAACATCTTTTATGGCATTAATAGTATATGTTGATGATGTACTGTTAGCCAGTAATAGTTTACAAGATATTGATCTGTTAAAGAAATTTCTGGATGATCAATTTACAATTAAAGATTTGGGGCCATTGAAATATTTTCTTGGACTAGAGGTAGCAAGATCTCACACTGGGATCTCTCTTTGCCAACGAAAATATGCACTAGACATACTACAAGATACTGGCCTCATTGGTTCCAAACCTGCAGCATTTCCTATGGAATCAAATCTTAAACTAACTATTGATGATTCAGAACCATATGAAGATCCTTCGGCTTATAGAAAACTGGTTGGCAGATTGCTATACTTAACAATTACCAGACCAGATCTTGCCTATTCTGTCCAAGTTTTGAGCCAATTTTTGGCAAAACCGACAGTTAATCACCACAAAGCAGCAGTGAGGGTCCTCAGATACTTAAAGGCTACTCCTGGACAAGGTTTATTTTTTCCTTCAACTTCAGAACTTCAGTTGAAAGCTTTCTCAGATAGTGACTGGGCAGGCTGCATTGATAGCAGGAAAAGCATAACTGGTTTTGCAGTGTTCTTAGGAAATTCTCTAATCTCATGGAAGTCTAAAAAGCAGGCCACCATTAGTCGATCCTCTGCTGAAGCAGAGTACAGAGCTCTTGCAACTACAACTTGTGAGATACAATGGTTAATCTATGCACTACAAGACTTACAAATTGATCACTCTCAGCCAACACTCTTGTATACAGACAGCAAATCTGCTATGTCCATTGCCACAAACCCAGTACAACATGAGAGAACCAAGCACATACAAATTGATTGCCATTTAGTTCGAGAGAAGCTGCAGGAAAAGCTCATCAAGTTATTTTATATTCCCTCTCGGCTACAGTTGGCAGACATACTTACAAAGCCACTTGGATCATTGCCTTTTCACCATGTCCTTCGCAAGATGAACATTCTTAACATTCATGTTCATCTTGAGGGGGGGTGTTGGAGTCTTGCATCACATATAGATAGTATGGAATTAAAATCCAAAGTAGAAAAGGCTAAGGCTAAAATAGTCAATACAATGTAATTAGTTAATTCTGTTAGTTTACATTTTCAGTATAAATATGATGTAATAGCAGACTTAGAATAACACTTCTTTTCATTAATTCTTCAATACAATTCAGAATTCGTTTCTTTTCCATCAGTTCTCAAACTCTCTCTACATTTGATCGAGTTCTTGTCACGTTGTATTAATTATGTGGTGCGGAAGAAGGCTGCTGCATCTATATAGTCTCTCCTTCAGCATTTTTCCGTTCAGCCGAAGCATAATCATCTGCAGGTTGAGCAATAAAGCTAGTAAGTTCCATTTCCTTCTTTCTCCATGCATGCACATCCACGATTAACCATGCATGCACATATGTACATCTGCATGTCTACGTAGAATACTTACGTGTAATTAAGTAGTTATTACATAATTACACAGCATTTTACCAGATCCAGGATGTTTAATGAAAGAAAAAAATAGTATATCTAGTTTTGGATATTAGTTTTTACGCCCATGTTTTTGAATGCTTCTATATCTACATGAATTCAATAAGGCTAAAGTTTTTGAGGTGTCTATATCTCTTCTACTCTTTCATAAATGGTTCGAATTAATTTTTAGATTTTATTTTAGAATTTCTGAATAATTAGGTGTTAAGTTTTCTTTTTTAAAAAGACGCTTTAACTTCCTATTTAGTGCTTCAAATTAATGGAGGGGGGTAAATGATCATAAATAAAAAGACTTGAATTTAAGGGGTAAGTAGTACTTAATTAGAGTTTAGGAGGCGTAACTGATTACCAAGTGCTACTAGCCACGTATGACGTACCCTCACCTTCTCTCTCTCTCTCTCTCTCTCTCTCTCTCTCTCTCTCTCTCTTGTAAGTTCCTCAATTTCTTCACGTTGTTGACGTTGAAGATTTTCTTTATTAAAGAATCTAATTTAAAAAGAAAAAAAAAACTATCTTGTCTTTAAAAACTATGTGGTAAGACATTATATTATACAGAAAAACTTGCAGCCGGATGGGTTTAAAACCTATTTTCACACCGGCCAATCACATTTTGTCACGTATGCCATTTACAAAATGACTTCCTGCATCTCATCACACCAGAAAAGCGCTCATATATTTCCTTCAAACCCATCAACATAAGTTAATTAAAAATGAATAAATTGACCTTCTTTTTGTATTTGGATCAATTTTTATAAAATTGAATTTATTTTTAATTAAATTATATAATTACGTTAGTTGATTAAATTTAGTTTTTTTAAAATTATACAAAAAGATAATGTTATGAGATTTTTAAGTTAAATTATATGATTACGTTGGTTGATTGAAGCCTTCGATGCTTAAATCAGTACCGGTATCAGAATAATAATAAGAGAAAAACTTGACACAGATAATTCCCTTTTTCTCTAAATAATAGAGTCCAATTACAATATGCCACGTAGACCACACACCCAGATTGTTATGTGATGCGATTCAGAGGAAAAAAAAATAAAGCTATTCGAGCCTCTCCGTCCACCCCCGGCCTCTCTCTCTCTCTCTCTCTGAAACAAATTTTCATCCCCCGATTCTCTCTCTCTCCCTCCCATGAAACCGAAACCTATAAAATCCTCTCTCTGAAACATTTGGGACCCATACGCTTGGTGGGTCTCAAGCCATCTTCTGTTAGAAAAAAAAAATAGTTATTAAAAGACAATTAAATCAAGCTGCAAAACTAAATCATTATTATTTCGGATCCAACAAAACTCGCATTCTGAAACACTAAAGAGCAACAAAAGCAAGAGCTTCTATGGAACTCCCATACGTAGCAATTCATAAGTGTTAACCGTAAAACCTCAACTGTCCAAACCATGCATTGCAGGAATTATCACTCTCAAACAGCATTTGAGCTAGCTGCGCCCCCACCGAAACTACCAGCTCCAAACCATGCGTTGTAGGAACTACCAGAGGGTATAACCGAAGAAACTCATTGATGATCGTGTTCATCTGCAATGGAAATATTCAACAACAAATTAAGAGCATGCAGGGATGTCTAGTTCTGCAATGTTCAACGTCAACTAATTAAATGGGTTTATATCATGACTTCTTACGGTCGACATGGGAACTGAAAAAATAATAAATCACCAAGAAATATTGTTCATATGGGAGTAGTTGTTGTATGCTTCTATGCTCGCCAGTTTCAGAGATTTGGACAAACCTCATGCCACGAAACCTTATTTTATCAGCATTTCTGAATGCTAACAACTCCATTTTCATCAATCGCTTGCTGGAATGGTCTGAAGGGCAGCTGCTGCGAACCGTGGGTGCGAAAAAGAGTGGGGTGCGCCTGAAGGGGTACGCTGGTCTGGATTCGCCAGAAGAGTTGCTCGTCCACCGGCGTACGGCTTGTAGCTGGGACTGGTCTGGCGTGCGGCTGGGTGTCTCATGCTTGGCAGGTTCCTCCTTCCTGGTTAAGCCGATTTGAAAGGATTTGTTTCTATGATGCGGCCAGGTTCAGGCTGTGTGCATGTACTTAGCCGATGTGTCCAAATATTATTGGTATCCGATAAACACCACTTATAGGATACACCGGTTCAAAGGGGAACTCTAATAATAATCTCCAAGAATCCGATCCTCTTTACATACATGGTTCTCCTCTTATATAGAGTTTTTGAACCATCTTATTGTTAAGTGGCATAGATATATCTATTATTCAAATTCAAACTTGAGGATGATGGTTGTCACTTTAATGAATGAATTGTTACAATTAACTACTCTTATCCTTTATTGCCACTGGCTGGTTATCTAGTCGTCAATGGGAAGTGGGCTAGGCCCTTCTCGGATTCAATGGACCTCTTCGGTATTCAAATCATGAATAGATGAAGCCCAGGCCCGTACTATACCTAGCGAGAAGAATGTCCTCTCCAAGTCTTAACAATCACTTTTACATCCTCAAATTTTGCTTTGTAGGGCAAGTAAAATTTTCCAGTAGATTAGTGATGGAATAAGCTGCATGCGCAAGTAGATTAAATTTTGATTTGTTCCGTTGAAAGAAGACCACCACTGGGTAGCTCTACCTCTCCAACAGCTACGAAGTGTACGCAAGTGACAAACCAAAGTGAAGGAAGAGTATTGCCATACAACAACAACTAGAGCATAGCTCAGGAAAACATTAGAAGTAGACTGTGTAAAACCATGAGAGCAACATACACATTTTGATGCTAAAAGAATTCCACACTGTTGAGTTCTATCATCAAGTGGTAGTATTTCGTTACCTTTGTGAGGTGGGTATTGTTCAATATAAAATTGGAATGAGGAAAGCTAGGGCCTTGGTCCCTCAATAAGTTCCATACAGACTTCAAAGTAAAAAGGTCATTTAGAGTATGTTTCCATAATCTAATGTCTGTTCCTTCTTGCAGCCTAATGTAGCATTTGTTTACCTCCAGAAGCAAATTTAGGTTATTGAGTGCCTGAGCCTTTGGGATGCACCATCCAGCAATTGAGCTTGGATCTTTGACCTGTAAGTGAGGATAAATGATGACAAAACCCTTATGAACCAAAGATCCATTCCCTGCCCGCCCAGTTCCCATCCCAAAAAGAAGTTGAATTCTCTCGAATATTCCATTGGCTAATTTCTTGCTAAATAATGGGCAGAAACTTGCATAGTCTTCCATGTTGGTGAATGGAATCTATTTACAGTAAGGCACTCCATTAATGATATTCCACCCAATCTAGGTGCCGAAAAGGAATGGCACAGTATTTCCATTCAGTTAAGCTACTTTTGCGATTTTGAAAGTCTGAATGGAAAGATAAATGATAATTCCTAGTGTAGTACGGATGGAACCTAACCACGATACTAAAAAAATCACCCACCAAGTGTCTAAACAAAATAAATGGAAAGGAATAAACCCCAAAATAAACGGATGCATGATTTCTAGCTCTATCACCTTTTACATTGTAATGGAAGAAATTCCTCAGACCACTAAATTGACGAGCATCCCTTAAAATACTAATTAGGCCTTGTTTGGTTACATAAATGAAATGATACGAAAAATATGTGAATAGTAGTGAGGTAGTTTGTGAATAATAATGAAATAGTTTGAAAAATCTCTCTCCAACATCTAGGAAGTGTATTGCCGTACAACACCAACTAGAGCATATATATATAGCTCGAGAAAACACGATGAGATGCGGACTGTCTAGAATAATGAGAGCAACATAAACATTTCGATGATAAAGGCATGCATTCCGCACTATTGAATTCTATCATCAAGTAGTATTTTGTTATGCCATAGTTTCCAAACAAATATATTTACTTTTATGGGGTACTGCATATTGTTCCATATCAAAAGTAAAAAGGCCATCTAGAGTATGTTTCCATACTCTAGTATCTGTTCCTTGTCGCAGTCTGATGGAGAATGCGTTTACCTCATGAAGCAAAGCTGTGTTATTGTGTGCTTGAACCTTTGGGATGCACCATCCAATGGTTGAGCATAGATCTTTGATCGGTAAGTAACTAAGAATAAGTGATGAAAAACCTTATGAACCAAGGATCCATTCCCTGCCCCATTCCCAAACAAAAAAGAAGTTGAACCCTCTCGAATAATCCATTGGCTTTATTGCTGAATTAGTGGCAGAATTTGCATATAGTCTACCATGTTGGTGAATGGAAGCTCTTGATAGTAAAGCACTCCTCTTATACTTTTCCACCCAATCTAGGTATATACTTTCCCTCTACGAAAATGAATGGCATAGTATTTCTATTTAGTTCAGCTGCTTTTGTGATTTT
Organism: Juglans hindsii; assembly: GCA_003123825.1. Lineage (NCBI taxonomy): Eukaryota > Viridiplantae > Streptophyta > Magnoliopsida > Fagales > Juglandaceae > Juglans > Juglans hindsii. The sequence goes on along the minus strand of QEOW01002231.1, from coordinate 206,295 downwards.
GAAAGTTGGAATAGAAAGATAAATAATAATTCCCACTACAGAAATCGGAAACTAAGCCACAGTACTAAAAAATCACCTGCCAATTGTCTAAACAAAGTAAATGGAAAGAAAGAAACCTCAAGATAAAGGGATGCATGATTTCTAGCTTCAGCACCTTTTATATTGGAATGGAAGAAATTCCACAGACCTCTAAATTGACAAGTATCCCTTAAAATACTTACATTAATCCTATTAAAAAAGCATGTGTTTCGTTCTTCCTCCTTAATGGCACAAGATATGCTAATGAAATATTCCTCCAATCCAGTTTAGTGGAAAGCTTAATTTGTCTTACTCGTTACATGTTAGTGACAATTTGTATGCAAATACATGAATATGGTCGTTTTTGTAACACCTAGTATTTTAGTGTATTTTTATTGAAGGATTATTTTTATTAATTCAAAAATTTATTCTCTTATTTTAAAGTTGTTGGACATTTAGTTGGTTTACTTTTATGATTTTTTTTATTTTGTGAAAAATATTTTTGATGTGTTTTCTTATTATTAATTATTGTTATGCATTTAAATTGCTCTTTATTTTAAATTAGTTTATTGTTGGGTTTAATTATTTTATTTTCATTTTATCATTACGTTTAAATTATTTTAATTGACTTGTTGTTTTGAAATATTTTTCTTTGGATCATTTTTGGTGACCCAAGACTTAAGGATTGGACCTCATTTTTTTCCCTCTATTTTTTCTTTTTCCTCTTTTCTTTTTCTCTTTCCTCTTTCTTTTTCTTCTTTTTCTTTTTCCCCAGCTTTTTCCCGCGCGTGACGCCTCCCCTCCCCTCCGCCCATTTTCTTCTCTTCCCCAGCCCATCGCCATCGCGCCGCCATGGCCGGCACCACCCCTCCCTCCGGTGACCACCTCCCTCCAGTTGCAGCCTCCCTCACGCCGCCGTTAGCAACCACGAGCTCCTCAAAGCCACGGCACTCTTTGAGTCCTAGCGCCGCCGTCGCAACATCTCCGGCCACCACCTTTTCACCACTTTATCCTCGACCTCATAGCAACCCAATACACCCATCCTTAGCTCCGATCTATCACTGGTGAAGCTCCACCATCCACATTTCCTTTTTGGGCATTTTTAGCCTAAAACTGCCTCCTACGCCGCCACCCACAGCAAACCACCACCACCACTAGCTTCATCGGCATCCCTAAGCCTTACCCTATCAATTTTGGGTCTTGGTTTGTCCCCGTTGAAAAGTGGATTTTTGAGACCCACAGCCACAGTGTATTTTACACTGTTTCGTTGCTGAGTCGCCACTTCTTGCACCTCCGTGATCATTCGGAAATCATTATATAGCACTGTAAGTATTTTTCCAAAGAACTATCGTGATTTAAATTTATTTTTGCACTAACTCATATTATGTGATCTGGTTGGACATGCCGGACTGAGTCCTAGGAGTTCGGGGGTCGGATGGATTGTGGACGGATTTGTTGTGTGTTTGGTTTGCATTGTTGGTTGTTGGTATGGTGTTGTTCATGTACATGGCATATTGCACGCATGATCATGTTTATAAAGGAAATTGAGTTTTCGTGTATATGCATTCATGTTCATGTGTTTATTGAAAACTGGGTTTTCATGTGTTAAAGGATTTTGGGTGCGTGTGTATCACGACCCCAAGCCGAGATAGGGCATTATCTCGATAGAGCTCCTCTGGTCACTCGGGAGTAGAATATACTGAGTGACGTCTCCTGGGTTGTCGTCGGGCGACAACGGGATCGAACGAGATGGTCTCGTGCCGACTCCGTGGCCCCTCTGCTGGCGGGGGCTAGAGGATGCTTGGCCACGAACTCGTTGGGCACGGAACTGGGCATCACTCGTTGCGTAGTGGGTGCTTGGCCATGAACGCGCTGGGCGCGGAACTGGGCATCAGTATAAAGCCAGAACGTGCGGATGATCCCTAGGGGAGATCATGGTGCATATGGTTAACGGATTAATGGGCTGTTTTTTGAGAAAATAGCGTGTATTGAATAAAAGGATTTTTATGTGATTCCTTTTCTGGGAAAATGATGTTTTATTGATTTGGGTAATTTTCTGGGAAAATGACGGATTATTATTTTTGGGCCAAAATGGAATTTTGGCGTGTGTTGAAAAATATCCATTTTCGGGAAAAATGATATTTTTGGATTTGACGCATATTTCATCATATGCATGCATGTTGGTTGCATCAATATGTTTTTATCTCGTGGTTATTTGGATTATTACTTACCTGTGATACCATTTTATGGTATCGTAGCTTTTGATGCAGATGTGCATGACGAGCCTTAGCTTGGCTCTATTGGAGGAGTGATCTGGGATTGCTCCTGTATATCGAGATTTGTTTTATCAATTATTTATGTATTTGCTTTTGTAATATATTTTGGGATGACTGTATAACTTTTTAAAGATGATTTGTTTTGAATATTTGTATTTAAACTTCTGGTACTTAGATGACTTATTTATATTATCCGCTGCGATTTTTATTGTGCACTTTTGCATGTTGCACACACTTGAGCACATTTCGTTGGGATGCGTGACCCGTGTTGTCATCATCCTGACATCACGATTCCTGTATTTTTGTACGTGGGGGTCGGGGCGTCACATTTTCCTAATAAATATATTTTTTAATATCTTATTTCAATCTTTATGAAGTAATGACTTATTGCGATTTGGAAGCCGCATCGACCAACAAATAGTCGAGAATAATGACTGATTATGGCGATATTATTTTTGACAAACAATAAATCGCCGCAATAGCCTATATTTCTTGTAGTCTGGCCTCAAAACACATATAGATAAATATTTTAGGATTAATTACAAAATCAATACCCGATTTTGCACTTTTCGCAATTCAAGGTATCCGTTTTTCAATTTCTGTAAAATTAATACATGAATTTCAATAAATTCTCAAATAGGTACTTTAGTCAATTTTCCATTACCAAATTAACAATAGGCCACATGTCAATTTCTATTTGGTTAACGAGGATATTGATACCATTTTGGCCAATTAGAGACTCGCATGTGAGGTATGGATGCCATGTGTCAATCTTACTAGTAAAGTTCTAATTGTAAAATAAATGGAAGCATTAACGAATCGTAAGTTTTCTGAAATTCATATACTAATCTTTTAAAAAACTGAAATCAAAATGCGAAGGGCAAAAATGTAAAAACCTATGTAATAATTTTACAATTAAACGTAAATTATAATCTTATAAAGCGCAATTCTTCTTTTATCTTTTAATTTTGTTTTTAATTTTTGTTTGGATTATTCTTTTTATTTTGTATGTAAATAAATAAATTGTAATCGCACTACAATATGGTGAGATATTGTAAATACTGAAAACTCTGTGCATATTATAATTATTAGTATTTGGAAGAAATATGTAAAAGATAATAGAAATAGAATTAAAAAAAATAATATTGAAGTAACAAAGAGAAAAGATAGATAAATTGATGTATAATGCATTATAGAAATTATTCGATAGATATAAAGTAATTTTTAATTAGGTATTGTAGACAGAAATATAAAGAATCGATCGTGAATTATTGAGAATTTTGTATTTTTGGTAACTCTCATCCCTAGTGTTTTATTTTTGTTCCAGTAAAGCAAAAGAAGCAATCTGCAGCGAGCAGTAGTACCTACGACGAATCATTGATATTGAAAAGAAAAGCATACTGAAACTGTAAGGCCGCCATTTTTACCTTTCTTCTTTTTTTTTGCTTTCTTTTTTATGCTAAGACCGTATTATTAGAAAAGAATTCTAAGATCAAACGGTATATGGATTTTATAGTTTCAATATATATATAGTTATTTTTTATACTTAATTCATTTCTTTATAAGTACTGATAGTAATGGACATAATCTTAATAACCGGCCTGATTCCAATAGCGAGATTAGAGTCCCCTTTTAGCAGAGTAAAGTTGGCTTTTTTATTTTATTTTATTATTATTTTTATGGAGAAAAACCTAGCCTTTTACAAGAAATTTAATATGGTTCCGCTAAAAAACTAAAAGCCTTTATATACTGCTATACATTTATAAAAGAGAAAAAGGAAAGCAACATTCTGCAAAGGATTCGGTGCAACGATCATAAATCCTGTTTAGGAAACATTGTGCCGTTGGAAAGTTGGTTCTATGGGGTGCTTTGCAAGAAGAAATGTTGGGAATAGAGGTATCCCAAAACAAAGCTTCAAACGTGTGTCGAAAAAAAGTCAGGAAATACCCAAACTGGGCTTAGGTTGCTGATCAGAGGATAGATTCTATCGTTTTATATATGGTTAATGAATATTAAATAATTTTATTGTCTATAAATTATTCATGCTTACTTATAACTTAGATATCTTTAAAAATTACTAAATTACTTTAATTTGGTATAAATAGTAGAGTATGTATCTACATATAATAATATATAGTATCATATGATATATTAGTTAATTAATAGCATATATTATTTTACATTTTATATGATCAATAAATTACATAATTAACTTATACACTACTATATAAAATAATATATTATGTATTAAAAAATTTATTTACAAAATTTATATTTAAACATTTCGGTCCGGTCTGGTTCAAAAAAGCCACAGCCTGGTACCAGACCAAAAACCAAAATTCTCATATACTATGGATCGAGACCGACTATCATTATTTTTGGGACTAAACCATTTGATATAGTCAGTTTTTTGGTTCGGACCGAAATGTTTCACCCCTAATCTGGAATATCTTTCCATACTCTAGTTTTTGCTTCTTGTTGCAGTCTGATGGAGAATTTGTATACCTCCTAAAGCAAAGTTGTGTTATTGAGTGCTCGAACCTTTGGGATGCACCATCCAATGGTTGAGCATAGATCTTTGACCTGTAAGTGAGAAAAATGTTGGGTATATGTGGAGATTGGTTTTGGAGCTGAAAAAGTGTTTGCTGAAAGTTGGCTTGACAGTTGGCTCGATCCAAGATTCGCTCGACATTGCTCGACAGACTGCTCGAGCAAAGGCAAGTCAGAGAAGTTCGCTCGAGTTGCGCTCGACAATCCGCTCGAGCGAGACGCAAATCCTAGTGTTCGCTTGACCATCACTTAACACTCTGCTCGAGCTAATGTTCATTTGGTTGTTTGCTCGAGTCGCGCTCGACACTACGCTCGATCGAAGTGCGCAGCTTTTGCCAGATTAGGGTTTCCAGCGCCATTCACTATAAATACATCATATTAGACTTGTGTTGTACGGCCTCAAGCATATTTTGAGAGAGAACAATTGTCTAGTGAGTGGATATTGTGTGAGAGAGCAAAAAGCCCTAGAGAGTGTGAGTTGAGATTGAGTGATTGTAATCTCCTCTGGTTAATAAGATTTCTGCAGCTCCTGTGGACGTAGGCAATTTGCCAAACCACGTATATTGTGTGTCGTGTTCTTAATTGTGTTGCTTTTACTTTATTTGCCATCGTTGGTGTGTGTGCTTTGCATAGTATTTCACAAAAACTGGTATCAAGAGCCAAGGTTGGATCTGAAGGAGAATGATGGCTGGAGATAAAGTGAACGAACTCGGGATTAAGAAGTTTGACGGCACTGGTTTTGGATACAGGAAGATGCAGAATGAGGATTATCTCTATGGGAAAAGGCTCCACCTTCCACTGTTGGGAAAGGAGCCGGAGAGCATGATTGATGCTGAGTGGACCCTGTTAGATCGACAGGTTCTAGGTCTTGTTCGGCTGACCTTGTCCAGAACAGTGGCACACAATGTCAGTAAGGAGAGAACCACAGTGGATCTCATGGCAACTTTGTCAGGTATGTATGAAAAACCATCTGCAAACAATAAGGTGCACTTGATGAAGAAATTGTTCAATATGAAGATGTTGAAGGTATGTCTGTAGCCCAACACTTGAATGAATTCAATACGATCACAAATCAACTGTCTTTTGTAGAGATTGAGTTTGATGATGAGATCAGAGCATTGATTCTGTTGGCATTGTTGCCAAATAGTTGGAAGGCCATGAGGATGGCTGTGAGTAGTTCAGCTAGCAAGTCAAAACTGAACTATGATGACATACATGACATGGTACTTGCTAAAGAAGTACGTAGGAGAGACTTTGGTGAGTCCTCGGGTTCAGGATCTGCCCTGATTGTTGACAATAGAGGCAGAGGACATGGCAGGTCAAGCTCCAAGAGCAGGGGAAATAACAAGACGAGATCTGGGCAACAGATCACGTGCTGGAGTTGTGGCAAGCCAGGCCACATTAAGAGAAACTGCAGGAATCAAGAAAGTTCTGATGATGATGTTGTGAATGCAGTGGCAGAAGAAATTCATGATGCCTTACGTCTTGCAGTGCACAGTCCAATTGATGATTGGGTGTTGGATTCAAGGTCTTCGTTCCATAGCACTTCACATCGAGAAATCATGCAGAATTATGTTGCTGGTAATTTTGGGAAAATGTATGCGGCTGATGGAGAGACACTGGATGTAGTGGAAGTGGGTGATGTTGTAATATTTGAGTCTTACTACATAGGTCCTTACGTCATCTATTAAAAATATTTTTAAGCTAAATATTTTGAGATAAAGAATTTTATCATTTCAATATTTTACTAATCTATTTTAAAGATGGGTGTGCTTTTATTTTTAGGTGGGTTATGAAATAATTCAAGGGTGTGATTTTTATGACTTCGCAATATTTATTTTAAACCCTTTAATTTTATTTACTCAAGAAATGATCCGAACTCTTTTTATTCATTCCCTAGCTTATGGGACAAATTGATTTAAACTCATTGACTTTTCTTCCCCTTGAAACCAAAGCTTCCTCAAGAAGCCAAGTAAATCCCCTTACCCGTAGCTTCCTTTAGAAGCTAATTAAATCTCTTCCTTCTCCTACACGCTGGTTCCGAGGGACAAGAAAAAACAAATCTTCTTCTTCTCTTACACCCATCGACAGCTTCCCAAGCAAGCAAATAATTCCCCTTCTCTTCTCCATTCACCCGTTGATTCTAAAGCAAGCAAAAGAGAAAAAACAAATTTTCCTCAAGTCCCCTTCATTCACACCAGAGAGACTCGGTTTCCTCTAACCCGTGCGATACCTCTCTTCCCTCAAGCCGATTCCTTCAGCTCCTAAGCCTAAGATCCCAACCGAATTTCTTCAAGGAAAATTGACCTTGTAAGTGATTTCTATTGCTCTAATCTCTAGTTGAAGTTTCAGATTTATGGGTTTAACCTAAGGTTTGTTTTTAAGGAAAATTTCTGCTGTGTTCCAGCCCTAAATCCTTCAGATTTCTCTTTCTCTTCTTGTTGCTGTGTACTTCCGTGGCTTCAAAAGAGACCCAAACAGGTAGTGTACCTTCCATGAGATCTTCTTGCGATTTGGGGTTTTCGGAATTCTGTGTGAACCGATTGTTGTGTAGTAATTTCTGGGTTTATTTCCCATTTGTTCCCTCTATTAGCTGCTTAAGTTGGGTGGTAGCCAAATAGAGGAATGAAGGTGCTATGTGTGATGTGCTATGCTCTGTTTTGGTTTCAGACGTGTGTCGTGCTCTGCCCTAGCCATGTGTGTGTGTGTGTTCTGTTTTATGGTTCCAGCCATGTGTGTTTAAGCTCTGTTTTGGTGTTCCAACCATGTGCTGTACAAAGCAAACTTATAGTCCACCCCTGTGTTTTATCAAGTTTAAGCCTTGTTTTAACCTTGTTAAAGTCATGTATTTATGTGTTAAATTAATGGTGTTAAAGTTTATAGTTTAAACATGTTTCCCTAAGATTTATGGCCTAAGTAAGCCACCAAGACTTTTTAAATTAATTTAGTAAGCTTACTTTAGGGATTCATAAATTACCAAGAGTTGTATCTCTTTATTGGGACTGTTTTCAGAATATGTATACATATATAAGGCTTTCTTGAGTTTTTACCACTCTTATATTGTTTAATTGTATAGATAGGATTTTAGTTAAGTGAAGGATGTTTGAGCCATGAAAATACTAGAACTTGCTAGCTGCCCATGCCTTGTAAAATTCTGAAATTATGTTCCATCATGGAAGCCTAAACCAGCCCTTTTACCCCTTTTGCTCAACCTCACTCCTTGGCTAACCAAAGATAAACCTTAGTAGGAAGAACCCTTGAAGAATAAGTGACAAAAACCAACCCTCTTGTGGGCATTGGCCTTTTGTTAGATTTACTTCCACATGATATTACAAAGCTGTCAAAGTACCACTTTGATAAAATTTCCAGATTTGGGTGGTACTTCCTTGTTCCCTACTATGCTTAAATAAATCCCTACCATCCTATACATTTTAACTCATGATTCCTACCTATCCCTTGTATAGAAATTGGTAGCCTTTAAAGAGGGACAACAAGTTTCATGCTTTCATGGGTTATTTAAATATTGGAAGGAGGATACTAAGAGTTGACTTAGTGCCATGTATGTAGCTAAAATGGGTTAAAGGAAACGTTTTAATTCCAACTTGGGAGGTTTAGTGAGCGCGTATGGGTGTCGGTTAGTAAGCTTAAAGTGAAATGAATATTGATGTATTTATTCCATTTCATTGAATAGGAGTTTATTTTCAAGTTCAAAGGATCTCACTAGTAAAGCTCCCAGGTAAGTAGCTATGACCATGCTTCTTACACAAAGCTCTATTTATGGAAGAATGTCTCTCTCTCTTATTGTAAATGTTCTTCTAAAGAAAAGAGTAAATGAATATAGTATGTACAAGCCCTTTCTTGATAGCCCTTGTTAAGCACCCTATCGATTATAATTGTGTGTATGTGTATAAGGTAATGCATGCACGTAGGTTCTAAGTCATGAGGTTTCCATACATGCTCTCAATAAACTTATTGATTATCCCTATATGTAGTATAGCATGAAAATGCATGTGCATCAAAGTTAGAAAGATTATGAGAATGTTTTATTGCAAAGGAAAGGTAATGAATGTTTCATGCCTTATGCTTCAAATGATGCTTTAAATGAGTTTGAAAACGCCCCTATGAACTGATGCTTTTAATGACGCGAAGAAAGTGTTTTAAAATGCCCATATGAACTCATGTTTTAAATAATGCGAAGAAAAGCATTTTAAGATGTCCCTACGAACTGATGTTAAATTGTCCCTATGAACTGATGCTTTATGTATGCCATGGATAATGATGTTTAAGCTCATGTTTTGAAAATGATGTTCCTTCATGAATGCACTGTTAAATGAAAAGATGATGTTAAGTTCATGCTTTTAAATTACGTTTTCCATGAATGAACTGTTATATGATAAAATGGATTGAAAGGACTAACATGAATGAAAGAAAGAAAGAAAGGACTGAATGAATGAATGTTTTATTGTATGAAAATACATAACGGCCACATGAATGAATGAAAAGGGGTACCCAATGAACGAATGGGCAGATTGCAATGCCGGGCAGTAGTACTAGTAGTGCACCTAGTGCTGCACCCTAACGGAGTGAGATTCCAACCCGTGGCCATGGGCGAATCCATTGGCCATAGGGCCGCTAACCCTAGCACGCAGGGCGTGACAGTGTGCAATGGCCTATGAAAGTGAAAAGATGAAAAGCATGTTTATGCATGAAAGTATGGTTTACTTCCCAAGAATGTTTATGCATGAAAGTATGACTTATTCCTTAAACTATTATGCATGAAAACATTGTCAAGAATAGCGAAAATGTTTATGTATGCATGTTTCAAAAGAAAAGAATAGATGCCTAGTATGTTCACTGCATGGTGTACTACTTACTAAGTATTCGACTCATTTTGTGTTAAATGTTTTAAACGTCTAGGTAATGATGAAAAGGCTGGGGAGCAAGGCATTACTGCAGAGGGAGAGGCAGACGCTTAGGACCTTCCCTAACAAGGACAGTTATGTTACGAATGATGGGTTATGTTACGTATAGATATTTTATTTTGGGATGGACTCTGAGAGTCTCTTAAGAATGAATGTTCGAATAAAATGTCCATTAGGTGTTCCCTTTTATTAAATAAAAAACTTAGAGTGCACGTGTGTCATGTCCATGCTGATCGCATGTTATTAGAAAAAGAAAATGATGAAAAAGAAAGAAAATAAAGAAAAGGCACGTAAGTCAGGATCCCATCCTTCTTGGGATGGGGTTGTGACAGATGTGCATATCACACTTCCAAATAGGAGTATGTGGACTTTACAGCAAGTCAGACATGTTCCAAATCTGAAGAAAAACCTAATCTCTGTGGGACAGCTTGATGACAGCGGTTTTGCAGTAGGGTTCTCTGGAGGAGTTTGGAAGATCACTAAGGGTGCGCTGGTCCTAGCGCATGGTAAGAGATCTAATTTTTTGTATTTGACATCAGGATCCAGTGATGTGCAGGGCAATACAAGAGTGCAAAAAGGCAGGCTTGATCGCGCGAAACATGTGAGGAAGCCAAAGGGGGTCAGCTTTGTCAATCCTCATGAAAGCCTAGAAAAGTTGGCTAAGGTTGCCAAGATTGGTTCGAGACCAGATACTCCTAGTGTAGTGGGAGTTGTGAGTCGCCCTAAGGGCGATGTATGTGGAAGACTGAAGTCGGGCTTGACTTCAGTGCATCTTCCAGCTTAAAGACAGGAGCTGTGAGCTGCAGAGATGATAGGGCTTGGCTGGAAACAGTGACTGGCATCTGGAGACCCAGTCTCCAAGTAGGAGATTGTTGGGTATATGTGGAGACTAGTTTTGGAGCTGAAAAAGTGTTTGCTGAAAGTTGGCTTGACAGTTAGCTCGAGCCAAGGTTCTCTCGACATACCGCTCGAGCAAAGGCAAGTCAGAGAAGTTCGCTTGAGTTGCGCTTGACACTCCGCTCGAGCGAGATGCAAACCCTAGTTTTCGCTTGACCATCGCTCGACACTCTGCTCGAGCCAATGTTCATTTGGCTGTTCGTTCGAGTAGCGCTCGACACTACACTCGAGTGAAGTGTGCAGTTTTTACCAACTTAGGGTTTCCAGTGCCATTCACTATAAATACATCATATTAGACTTGTGTTGTACGGCCTCAAGCATATTTTGAGAGAGAACAATTGTCTAGTGAGTGCACATTGTGTGAGAGAGAAAAAAGCCCTAGAGAGTGTGAGTTGAGATTGTGTGATTGTAATCTCCTCTAGTTAATAAGATTTCTGCAGCTCCTGTGGACGTAGGCAATTTGCCGAACCACGTATATTGTGTGTCGTGGTCTTGATTGTGTTGCTTTTACTTTATTTGCCATCGTTGGTGTGTGTGCTTTGCATAGTATTTCACAACAAAAAAATGATGACAAAATCCTTTTGAACTAAGGAGTTCCCAAACTGAAAAGAACTTGAACCCTCTCGAATAATCCATTGGCTTTCTTTTTGAATTATGGGTAGAATTTGCATATAGTCTTCCATGTTGGTGAATGGAAGTCCTTGATAGTAAGGCAGTCCCCTAATGCTTTAGCACCTTCTATATTGGAATGGAAGAAAGAAACCTCAAGGTAAAAGGATGCATAATTTCTAGCTTTTGCACCTTTTATATTGGAATGGAAGAAATTGACAGGTATCCCTTAAAACACTTGCATTAATCCTATAAAAAAGCATGTTTTTCGTACATCTTCCTTAATGGCACAAGATAAGCCAATGACATCGTCCAATCTAGCTTAGTGGAAAGCTTAATTCATCTTAGTTGTTACATGTTAGTGACAATTTGTATGCAAATACATGGAGCAGATAGCTGTACTATTTCTCTAGAATATGAGGTATTCTCTCTATTCGTATTAACAATTTAGTAGTTTGTATTTTTCTATCAGAAATTTTTGTTAAAATTATCAAGAAATTTTATGGTTTGTATTAGGAACAGAGACTTGTACTACTTCTTTACAATATGACCAGGAAGACACTGTCCACTCATATTGAGGAATTTGAGGGAAATCATGCTGGGTTGACTAGAAATGCTAACAAGTGTTGTATGTATAAAGTGCATGAGCTGTTACGTAACGTAAATGAGAAGGCTTACAAGCTTGTCCTGCTTGCCATCGGTCCTTACAATGATCAAAGCAAGGTTGGCCAAGGGTTTATGGAAGAGCATAAATTGCGATATCTAAATCAAATGCTTAAAATAACAAAAGGAAGTGTAGAAACATACATTGCCACCTTGAAAGAATTGGAAGAAAGAGCTCGTAATTGCTATGGAGAACACATTAGCCACACTCGAGAGGAGTTTGTAGAACTTGATGGGTGTTTCATTATTGAGTTGTTCTACAAGTATGAAATCTACAAGAAAACAAGAGATTGTCATGAAGATGACCCAATCTTTCAAATGGGGTGGGTGTGTCTTAGAATAGCTCGTGATCTACTGTTATTTGAAAATCAAGTTCCATTCTTTGTTCTGGCTATATTGTTCGGGATGAGTGAGAGTAACAACACACTACTTCATAACATATCCAGAAATTTAGGAGAACATGTCAATATTGATGAGTAGAAAGATGGAATTAGTATTGAATGCTCAACCTCCATAGCTGATCAAATTATCCAGACACGACTTAATGATCTTGCCCTCAATGTTTTTTCTCGCTTTTTACCATTTCAATGGAATGTCGATGCGTCAAGTTATAATTCAACCGAAAAGATTAAGCATCTACTTTGTATGGCGCACGAAGCTCACAACCGTTCACTTCCAAAAATGGTATGGCAACATTTAGTGGTTGGGTTCAGAATCAAGAACGTAGAGTTTGAGCATCTCCTTGGTCTCATACATGCAACCATTAGTATTTCAATACTTGATACAAAAATAGATCAAGCCAGAGAACGTCATGAGGCAGGAGTCACTCCATTACTTGCAAAAATGGGAAATATGAGGAAGGCAATTTCTTATGCCAGCGAATCTCAAAAGTTTGGATTCAAAGTCAATATGGAAGAGATTGAAGACTGGGAATCAATTCCATTTGGCACAGAGTTTGAGGAGGTTGCAGTTGAATTCAATATGGCAAATAAATTTAAGAATGATGTATATGAGATTGACTGCTGGAAAACAATACCTTATGCCATTGAACTCCAAGACGCTGGAATTGAATTCGACAAGGCAAAGAAATTTAAGGATCTACATGATCGAAATAGGAATGAAGACCAGAAGTCAAAATCGTGTGAAATAGGGACGCAAATGGATGGATTCAAATTAAAGACAGTAGAGAAATTTAAGCATCTACTTTGTCTGGACAAGATTGAAAACTGGAAGTCAGTACCTTATGGCAAAGAGCTTCGTGAGGCTGGATTCGAATTCAACAAGGCAAAAAAATTTAATTGTCTACTTGCTCTTAGAGAGATCGAACACAGGAACATACATGGTGCCACAGAGCTTGCAGAGGCTGGAATCAAATTCAAGAAGGCAGAGAAATCTAACTTGCTTTCCATAAAGTTCAACAATGGGCTAATGGAGATTTCACCTTTGAGCATAAGAGATCATACAAAGACTTACTTATGAAATCTAATTGCATATGAGCAATATTGTGATAAACAAAATGGTTTCAATTACATCACCAACTATGTGTGCTTCATGGACAATCTCATTAACTCTCCAAAGGATGTTGAATTACTCCGTCGAAGAGGAATTATCCAAAATTATTTGGGTGATGATGAAGTTATTTCCACCATGGTTAACAAGCTTGGTGACAATATCGATATCTCAACCAAAAAGTCTATTTATGCTAGAACTTCCATGTATGTGAACATGTATTGCAGGAGACGCAGGAATGTATGGATGGCAAAATTAAAGCGCGATTATTTCAACAGTCCTTGGGCATTGCTTTCATTTCTAGCGGTTGTCTTATTGCTTGCACTTGCAATTGCACAAACCATATTTTCCATTATTCCTTAGGTTTTTCATGTAGTCTTGATGTAAGTTCTCTCAGTGAATGTAATAAATATCCAATAATAAAAGTAAGAGTGTGGCCCCAAACCATATCTTTTCTTAAGCTATATATGAATCATATTTTATTGAATGAAATTGATTGGGACACAGACGAGTGCAAAGGCTAAAACACGAAATAGGCTAAATTAATGGATAGAATGTTCGTGTATCTATTTTAGCCTATTCCGTGTTTTAACTCATGCCCCTGTCCGTGCAATTAGCACTGCTCTTGAATAACAATGTGGAATGAAATTTCTGATTGCTTTGACAGCCGTATCACACGGGTACCATCTAGCAGTTTTGTCCCTCACATCATTAGAAGACACCATAGCGGCAAGGGTTTGTATTATCTAGAGATTTTATCATAAGTCCTAATGTTATCATTAGGACTTAAAAGAAATAAGTTTAATTACATATGTATAGTGGCAAGGGTACGTATTATCTAGAAATCTCCTAACTTCCAGGTGATCAGCTATACATATGTAATTAAACTTATTTCTTTAAGTCCTAATTTTAACTAATATTGCATTTTATTATAGGATGAAATCATGTTTTTGTATTACAAGACTACTTGATAAGTTCTATATTGGTCAACGTGTCTAACAAACCGTACACTGAATGTATAAAATAAATATTTTAACCACAAAGAGATATCTCGTAAACTTGCAAATGGCTTGATATGTTATGTTAGATTGTAAAGTTACTTAAATTTTTATTGTAAACTAGATCTAACATATCACACAAAATTATGTCAGCATGTAAGTTTATTCATATAAAGTCTCTCTGTAATTATAGCACTTCTCAAAGGTAGGACTTTCCTTTACAGTAGTGGTATGAATTCAACAAGCAATGGAGGACCAATTAATAGCGAAACTAGCTCCGATAACTAGCTTCTAAAAACTTCCTCTTTCTTTAATAATTTATTCTATTACATGTACCCTAGTTTACAAAGCCATCATTTTTGGCTTTTGTTATAGGAAATGAATTGTATAGTTTTAAGGAGTACAAGTCTCGCAGTCTTTTAGAAAGCAAAATAGGCACACTTTGGTACTAAATGAAAAGTCTAGTTTTTTCTTTTATGATAGATCCCACTTTTATTTAAATAACTGCACAAAACTTGCATACATGGACATATTAGGCAGATGAAGAATGTATTTCACTTCTTTTTAAATCTTAGCTCTAATATTGTCTTTGCCATTGAAATGTAGCTGATTCATTGCTCAACTTTCTAATTACTTCTACTATCTACTTGTTTTTTTCCTTTTTAAGGGCTATGTTTGGATGATTAACGTATCTTAAAATTTTGTGAATAGTAGTGAAATGGTTTGAGTAAAAATATTTTATTAGGTTTAGGGAAAGGAGAGAGAAAAAAAATTGAATAATAATATATTTTAAAACTAGTATTGTAATGGAGTTTGTGAAAGTAAATAAATAAAGTTAACAAAATTTTTTAATGTAATTTTTTTTAAGTTTGTAACAATTCTATTAGATTTTTGTATTTTGTTTTGAAGTTTGTAAAAGTTGTATTAATTTTTGTATTTTATTTTGAAGTTTGTCAAAGTTGTATTCATTTTCTTATTTGAGTAATCATTAGGTAATGATTAGATGAAAGAGTTAAAAACTTGAAATTGAAAACAAAGTTTTGAATACCATTTTGGTGACTATTTCGGTTAAGGTACTGGAACGAAATATTTCGGTACTGGTACTGTTTTGAGATAGTCTATATATAGATAAATTAATTATATATGTATAAATTATATTTCAAAATAACATCAATGCAACTCTTAAAAAGTTAAAACACATATTTATAAAATTCAATAATACTTCTAGTTCTCAATCCAACTATTAAAAAAAATCGCTCATCTTTATCAAGGAAATGAGAGTAGGGATTTGATTTTCAGTCCTCGAGAAAATGAGATTAAAAAAAGTTAAGAAAATAGTCTTTAGATGTGAGAATTTGAGTGAGAATTATGAAAATACAACGAAAATACAGAAATACAAAATTTCGGCAGGTACACTGAAAACCGGTCGGTACACTAAAAACTGTCTGGTATTGATCGAAATGGCCGGTATTTGACCTAGCTACTATTCCGGCCTATATTCAAAACCTCGATTGAAAAATATTTTGTGATTGAGTGATGTTTAAAAATGAAATTAAGAGAAATATTTAAAATTTTATAAAGTCTTAAATCAACTTCAACATGTCTACCTTTTTTTGAGTTTTTTCCTCTATTCTTATTCAAATCAGCATCCTTATCTCAAATATAGAGACGCAAGTCTTGAGAGTTATGTAGTTGCTTTTGCCTGACCTAAAGGTCTTCATGTTATACAGCCATGCATTTGCGGAATGAAACATTTTGAAAATATCTCCAACTATTTTTTAAGAAATGAGGAGTTAGAGTATAAGCAAGATGGTTCAAATGTAGGCTCTAACGTTGGAAACCAAAGAAACACAATATCCCCTCCACTTAAGAGGTGAGATCTTCATCGATTTAACCACTGCTATGGGTTATGATACCTCCATCGATCTTATAGAGGGTAGCTCGACTCTGACCAGCATGCCTCAAAACAACCCTGCTGAATTGAATCCAACCCAAGTCAAAGCAAATCACCAAAATAACTACACATAAAATTGGTGATTTCACCATTACATGTATAGGACATGATGGTATACTCACATTTGGATGGTAGGGGTATAAAATTAAAAGCGCGTCGAAAATTAAAAAACTAGACACATGCAGTACTATCTTTTCCTTCCTAGTCGCTTGCACCGAATATTACCTGGATTGATCACCTGAGCCACTGAATGTAAGCTAGCCATGCAATTCTTGTAAAAGTTTCATATTCCTGCCATTCGAACTACTTAATTAGCACATTGCTGAGTAGTTGGGAGTCTGTCTTCATTGGTTACTTAATTAAGCAGAATGAGTTTCCTTTTTAAGTACTTTGCTCCAAAAATAAAAGAATTTTACCTCATAGAGTTAGTATATATAAGAAGCGTCATGCAAATTTCATGTGTAGGGTTTTTCTCAATTCAATATTGTGAAGACAATGAGCAGTAATTGATATTTGTAAAAGTGTCTCTTATAATGTGAGAATATTGAGACCCTTCTAGTTTTTACTCATATTTATATATGGATATTGGCTACAAGGTGCATGATTGGAAAAGAAGTACATTACCGTTTGAAGACAATTATGTACAAGGAAAAGAAATACATCACCGGTTGAAGACAATAGGGTATAATCCATATTTAGCTGTGGTAGAGGTGATCTCGGCAGCCGTTGCTGGGTGGGTATGGAAAGTATTTGCCAATTGGACACAATTTGTCTTCTCTTGATTGTGGTTAATATACTGAAGCCTCTAATCCCTGCTTGTGGATTGCCCTCATTTTCCTTTGTGGGTTTACATACTTTAGACCATGCTACCCGTTTTCTTTTCCTTGTACCTCTTGAATCCCCAAAGAAAATCTCTTCAAAAGTTTTTGAAATAGTTTGGATCACCTTGTTGATTAGGAATTATTGTACTTCATGCATTGACATCATCAAGTTTGGACAACACATGCAAATTAATAAGAGCTAACTTCCTCCATTCAAGCTTCTTTTCTACATTTCAGCAGCAACTAAACAATATTCCACAATGGAAGCCAGAAGTTTTCCTGTGCCAATGGGGATCAAAGGTAGGTGCAAAGGAATTCAGTCTCTTTTAATGCCATAACGAGCATATAACTCTAAAGATTTTGTTGAAGGAGTCTTTCAGATGGTTAAATATGGCTGACATTGAGTTAGAAAAACACTATCTAAAAATAACTTCATACTGATGTAACACTTCAATAATACCTTCATATAGGGCTGTAAACGAGCCGAGCTCAAGCGAGCATGTGATGTTCAAGCTTGGCTCATTCACAAGACAAGCAAGTCATTTATAAGCCAGGCATAAAGATTAGTTTGAGCTCGGTTTGTTTACTTGTAAAGTAAACTCAAGCTCGGCTCGAAACTCGGTTTGTTAACAAGCCAAGCTCGAGTTCAGCTCAAGCTCAGCTTGAGATTGGAACCCATTTTTTATTTCCGAAATAAATAATAAAAAATTCAATAAATACCAACATGAAATAAAAAATTCAATAAAAATTTACATCATCAAGCCTTCAAGAGTCTATTATGCTATGGTACATTAAATGACATTGACATCCTAATGGAATAAGTGAATCAAAAAGTACTTTACAACAAAAAATTATGCAACTTAGAACATTAAACTTAAAAATAAAAAATGTGGAGTAAACTCAATAAAGTCCTCAATCTTCAGGAATGGAGCCAAAAACATTGACAACAACCTGCATACACTAATACACTAAAAAAATTAAGCTTATTTTTAATCCCTTGCATGATTACTCAAGTACTTTTAACTTAGTAATACGGTCAAAGGATGTTTGACAAGAACGCAAAACTTAATTTGCCTCAATAATCAATGTCATATCTCTAACACAGTTATGCAATACAGTTATACAAGAAATCTGAGAAATAAAATAAACCATCAGGGATTCAGGTATAGCAATAGGCAAGCCACAAGTTACAAACCAGATAAGATAAAATAACAAATAAATATGACACAAGAAGATAATCTAGCAATAGGCATACACTAATACACTAAAAATATTAAGTTTATTTTTTATCCCTTGCATGATTACACAAGTACTTTTAATTTAGTAATATTGTAAAGGGATGTTTGACAGGAATACAAAACTTAATTTGCCTCAACAATCAATGTCCTATTTTTAACATAGTTACACAATACAATTATACAAGAAACTGAGAAATAAAATAAACCATTAGGTATAGCTGTAGGCAAGTTATAAACCAGATAAGATAAAATAGCAACTTAGCATCCAAATAAGATAATAAACATAGACAACTTACCAAATCAGATTCTCTTACAGAAATTAGCATGACACAAATTACCAATCTTGGCCAAAATCAAAACAAAATCAGCAAGTTACTGAACAAAAACAAAATCAACATGATATAAGAACTTATCAATCTTGGCCAAAATCACCATGACAACAACTCAACAAGTTACCAAACCAAAACAAAATCAGCATGACATAACAAGTTACCAATCTTGGCCAAAATCACCATGACAGCAACTTAGCAAGCTACACAACCATCACAAAATCAGCATGACACAACATTACTATTCTTAGCCAAAATCACGATGACAACAACTCAACAAGTTACCAAACCAAAACAAAATCAGCATGACACAAGTTCACAACAAGTTACCAGTCTTAGCCAAAATCACTATGACAACAAGTAACCAAACCAAGACAAAATCACCGTGACTGCAAGTTACCAAACTTTTTGTCAAGCGTATGAACCAATAGCCATTAGAACTAGATAAGATGCATGCAAACTTCAACATGACAACAAGTATTTGTAGTGTTATGACAAATATCAAATTTGAACAAAATAATCATGACAACAAGTTACCAAGCTTTAACAAAGTCAGCTAGACAACTACAGTTACCAAATTTCAACAAAATCACCTGACAACAAGTTACCAAAATTCTACAAAATCTGAAATCACCATGATAGCAGTCAGCAAGTTTCCAAACTTGAACAAAATTACCATGACAACAACCTGCATACATTGATATACTACAAAGTATTAATCTCATTTTTAATCTCTTGCATGATCACTCAAATAATTTTAACTTAGTAATATTGTCAAGAGATGTTTGATAGCAATGAAAAATTTAATTTTTCATTTACAAAATTTAGGAAATTTGCGTGGTGAGAAGTTAGAAGTTAGAAATTATTTTAACTGTCATATCATCCCAAACAAAATTATCTTAATCCACCAAACCAACCAAATATTTAAAAGTAAATACAAGATGTCGATTAGATAATTTAGATTAAACAATACAAACAATAGAAATATTAGTTGCACTTGATTATGAGTTTCTATGGCTATGGCAAGAGAATCTGAGTTTTTAAGGAACATCATTCTATTGACAAGAAAAAACATTAGCTAGTATTTTTGTAAATAATTGGTGTATAAAATAGTAAAATAGTAACTTAAAATTCAAATAAATGTAACACTTACCGAATTAGTTCATAATCTTTTAAACTCATATAATGCTCTAACCTAATCAAACCCACATAACGTTTGTAAAGTTTCAGTTGACAATGAAGCTCGATGAGGATCAATGACTTTGCCTCCTTTGCTGAATGTTGATTCTAAGCTAATTGTGGTAATTGGTGTAACCAATATATCTCGGGCCAATTTGGAGAAAATTAGAAACTTGAGACTATTTGCTTTCCACCATTCCAAGACATCGAGACTTACATCTGAACCCTCTTCACATATATATAAACTCTCCTCTAAATAATTGTCCAATTCTAATTTAATAGGCTGCACTGTATCAATACTTCTAACAAAAGATTTAAATAATGACTGGCCACTCTGCATGCTTCTCCTACCACTTGAGAAACAACTGGATACATTTATTGGAGCATTTTCCTTCTCTCTTTGTGCCTCAATAGTCGAATTGTAGTCCTGAACATACTCATCATATAACTCATGCAACACTTGAGAGACATGCTCAATATTCTTGGAAGCTTCTGGCCTTTGATAAATTAAAGGAAAACAAAACTAGATCAACACCATATTGAATCTAGGGTCTAACACCACAACAATTACCATCAATAGATTACACCCCCCAATATTTCTCAAACTTAGCACTCATTTTTCTTACCATTGATTTCATGTACTTATTATCATCTCTACTGTTCTTACCCAAGATGTCCTTCATTCTCCATACTTCAGAAAATAATAAGTTTGTTGTTGGGTAATCACCTCCGAATACAATATTGGTTATTTCATTAAAAAGTTGCAAACATTTTCGACTTGCCCCCACTCTTCAACATTTGGAACCCATTCAAAACTGCTATCCCTATTACCATATTTGGGAAAAACTTCTTTGAACTGAACTACAACATCCAACATTAAATATATGTTGTTCCATCTTGTAGGCACAACTAAAATCAGTTTCTTTTAGGGCAATTGCAATTGTTTTGAAATCTAACTAAACTGTTTTGGCCTACTCTCTGATGCTACCAAATATTTTATACCATCTCACACAATCAAAGATCACCCTAATCTCCCCAAGTCCATACTACACAAGTAAATTAGTTATATACGCACAACAACATACATGAAACAATTTCCCTTCAACACACAATGTTTTCTTCAATCTAAAATCATCTTTCAAGATCCTAATGGCAACATCTTTAGAACTTGCATTATCAACAGTAATTGAACTAATTTTATTATCAATTTCCCAATCTTGGAAATACTTTTCTAAAGCATCAGCAATAAGAATGCCAGTATGTGAAGGTGGCACATTACAAAAGTTCAACACACGTGTCTGAAGATGGCAATCAGTATTTATAAAATGACAGGTCACTTCGATATATGAAAGTTTTTGACAAGAAGTCCAAATGTCAGTTGTGATATGAACTTTGTTAACAGGTTTAAGAAAAGCCCTTAACTTCGTCTTTTCAGTCTCATAAGTTTTGATGCATTCATTCTTTATAGCAGCCTGAGACATTTTTTTTCCAATATGTAGTGTTTGCACTCAAGAACTTATTAAATATCACAAGTTCCATTAAATAAAATGGATATTTATGGTATAGTATCATATGGGAGGCAAGCTTTCGGACCCTACTACGATCATAAGTAAAGTTTGATATAGTGAAGCCACCATCTGCCTCCTTCGACTCAACTGTTAAAACTTTTTGTTTTTTCTTAGACCACATGTATGGCAAACAAGTTAGCTAGTGCTTACATAGTGTAGTCATAAAACTCGATCCAAATGCTTTAAAAAAAGTTTTACACCACTTGCATTGAAGTTGTTTAGCCCCATCTCATTCATTGAGAAACGAGATGTTTAGCCCCATCTCGTTTCTCTTCTTTCTTTCATAAGCTACCATTTGCACTTCTATTGGGCCCTCATAAGAGACAGCACTAGGGTCTTTGTATTAGCAATGTCTCCATCATCATCAGATATGGGCTCTACTAAGCTAATCCTAATGGAGTTTTCATTTTCATACTCCTACACCAGACCAAATTGATTCATATGATCATCCATTTGCTAAAATAACTTTTTTGTAAACACAAAACCAAAAACATAAAATAAGCATATAAACATTGACCATACAGGTTATTTTAATCAACTAAAATAAAAACAACCTTGTCTTGATGGCTTAAAGTGCCTCCAGAAGCAAGGACTCTAAAATATGTTAAAGTCAAACAAATTTGATTCCAATAATCTTGGTATACAGCCTTGCCTTGATGGCTCAAAGTGCCTCTAGAAGGCAAGGCTGATACAGTTGATTGTAATAAACTAAAAGATGTTAAAGTCAAATAGCTTTGACTCGAACATTTTCAATATGCAGTCTTGCCTTGGTTGCTCGATGTGCCTTCAGAAGTAAGGCACCTCAATAACATAAACATAGAATAGATTGGATAAAATTTATCAGCCAAAACATGTTAAACACACCAACATTTCATACTTAAAGCAAGAACATAAACATTTTAAAGAAAGGATAAGATTAATTAACCAAAACATGTTAAATAAAACATCTTTAAATACTTAAAGCAAGAGCATAAATCAAGAACCAAATAGAATCAGATTAATCAACCAAAACATGTTAAAGAAAGCATAATAAAATAGTTGAAGCAAGAGCCAGATAAGATAATTTATAATCAACCAAGACATGTTAAATAAAGCATCTTTAAATACTTAAAGCAAGAACATAAAGCAAGAACCAAACAGGATAAAATTAATCAACAAAAACATGTTAAAAAAAGCATAATTAAATAATTGAAACAAGAACATGAAGCAAGAACCAAATAGGATAATTTATAATCAACCAAAACAAGTTCAAGAAAGCATCTTTAAATACTTAAAGCAAGAACATAAAGCAAGAATCGGATAGGATCAGATTAATCAACAAAAACATTTAAAAAGAAGCATCCTTAAATACTTGGAGCAAGAACATAAAGCCAAAACCAAATCTCCACACTTCTTACTCCAGCCAACAATATACACAAATAACTCAAGAGAACTTAGATAAAGAAACGAAAAATTTTAAATCTATAGTAAATAAATATAACACAGCACTAGATAGGAGGGGGAATAAGTTAAACTCACAGTGATGTGGACTGGCAATTTTTCTTTAAGCACAGATATGTAGGCAAGCTCTTCAGAAGGTTTTTTTTCACGAATTTCAAATATGAGAAATATAAAGCTCGAAACAGATAATTGCAAACATAGCAAAATCAATATAGGAAAAGAGTTAACAGCTTACGTGATGCCCCGACTCCCACGTATAGGGACGCGAGAATCGTGACATCGGGATGATGACAACGTGGGTCACGCATCCCAACGAAATGTGCCCAAGTGTGTGCAACATGCAAAAGTGCACAACAAAAATCGCAGCGGATAATATAATAAGTCAACTAAGTACCAGAAATTTAAATACAGGTATTCAAAATAATTTATCTTTAAAAAAAATTATACAGTCATCCCAAATATATTACAAAATGTAAATACATAAAAGACTAGGATAATAAATATCGATGCACGAGAGCAATCCCAGATGGCTCTCCCAATGGAGCCAAAGCCTAAGACTCATCATCCTCATCTGCATCAAAATCTGCGATACCATAAAACGATACCGCAGGTAAGTAATAATCCAAACAACCCTCGAGATAAAAACGCATTAAAGCAACCAACTAACAAATCCCAAAACCTCATTTTTTCTTGAAAACAAGTACTTTTCCAACACACGCTAAAAATCCCATTTTTAGCCAAAACATATAATCCAACATTTTTCCAAAAATGATTTACACAAAACTCAACAATTTATTGGACACTGTAGGCGGGAATCACATGCGGGACTATACCACCATCCCTGCTTACCACCATCCTTACCTCGTGCACCGTAGATGGGAATCACAGGCGGGACACAACCACCATCCTTGCTTACCACCATCCCTATCGCGTGCACCGTAGGTGGGAATCACAGGCAGGACTCTACCACCGTCCCTACTTACCACCATCCCTACAGTCTCTTTTCCTTTTTCTCAAACCAGTCAATCCAGTCCTTTCAAACATACCTAAAAATCATTTCTCACATGAAAACTCAGTTTTCAAATAAACACATGAACATGTATGCAATCATGCGAAAACCCAGTTTTCAGTTACAAACATGAACATGCGTGCAAATGCAGTGAACAAGACACGACACCAATATCCAACAAATGTCAACACAATCCATTCACAAACTAAACATACAATCAACTCCGTCCGCAATCCATCCGACCCCCGAACTCCTCAGACTCAGTCCGGCATAACCAACCAGTTCACAGTTAAAATGAGTTAGTGCAAAAATACATTTAAATAACGAAAGTTCTTTGAGAAAATACTTACATCGCTATAAAGCAATTTTTGAAGGATCACGAAGCTGCAAGAAGTGACGTCTGAGCAACGCAACAGTGTAAAATACACTATGGCCGTGTGTCACAAATACCCACTTTCAAACGGAAGCAAACGAAGACCCAAGATTGATAGGGTAGGGCCTAGGGAGGTCGGTGAAGCTAGTGGTGGTGGTGGTTTGCCGTGGGTGACGGCGCAAATGGTGGTTTTAGGCCGAAAATGCCGAAATCGGAGATGGGCTTGGTTGTGCTTCACCGGTGACAGATCGGAGGTGGGGTTGGGTCCAATGGGTTGCCAAGAGGTTGGGGATGAAGTGGTGTGAAGATGGTGGCCGGAGGTGGNGATTTTAAAACCATAAGTTCAATAAAATAATTCAAACGCAATGGTAAAGTCAAATTGAAATAATTAAATCACACAGTAATTAATTTAAATATTAAAAGCAATTTAAATGCATAACAATAAATAAATATTAGGAAAGCACATAAAAATAATTTTCACCAAATTAAAATCATAGAAATAAACTCACTAAAAAAAATCCAACCAATTTTAAAATAAGAGGATAAATTTTTGAACAATCAAAAATAATCCTTCAGTAAAAATACACTAAAATACGGGGTGTTACAGCTTAACAGGGCATATTCTGCTACTACAAAATAAATAAGTAAAAACATAAACTTATCAATCAAAGTGATAGACAGTCACAAAAGCATGCATAGATGTCGTGATTGGTGATGTTTGGCAGAATAGTGTTACACCACTAATCACTTAGGAGTTCAGCGTACTTAGATGATTAGATCCAGATATACAATACTACAATTTACAAAGAATTAGGACAAAACTAGAATGAATCCCAGAAAAATACTCAAATAAGTTGATAACTAGATAAGTGGTTCTGAACCTGCCAAGTTCCCAGCCAAATGCTTAGAAACAAGAAAAGAACCTGGCTAATCGACTGATAGACATATGAATTGACAAACCAAAGAACCATGAACCATGAAATCAAGGATTCAATTGGTTGGGAGTCATAAATGAATGCATTTAATGAACCGTTTGTCAAGTTCCGACTGCAATCTCAGAGAGTTAGATTATAGCCATGTCTCCCTGAAAATACGATTGCTGGCTACATCTGCTAGGTTTCTCATAGTTGCATCCGATACCACTCTTGGCCCCTCGAGAATCCCTAGTTGTAAGCCTTTGAGAATCTTGATTCAACCCGTCATTCCATAGGAGGCTAGGGTTTCTCGATGGCTATAAGAGAAGGTATGAAGGAGTGAGTAGAAGTGTGAAACAGTGGAAGTGAAGCAACTGAAGTTCAAAATGAGATGAGCATCGTGTAAGTTTGTAACCCTGGCTTTAGGGTATGGAATCAACGGCTCACAATTAAGATTGTTTGAAATAACGGCCTTAGGCCCTCAATAACTCCATAGGACCACATGTAAAATAAAGTAACTAAAAAAATTAAATACTATACTACTATAGTCAATTTGAAAAAAAAAAACTACTATAGTCTATAAATTATAATACACATTAATTGTTATATACTATACAACTAGCAAGTAGTGTTGTAAAAAAACTATATTTATTTATAGTTTTTAATTATATAAAATTGTCTAACTTTATATTTTATCAAACATTATAATTTAGTACTCATAATATAATATTATAGTTATATTAATTAGTATAATATAATAATACTATTATCTAATACCGTATATTAACTACAAAATGTGTATATTGATACTTATATATTGATACCCTACGGTCTTATATTTGCATAAAATAATAATATTATTTATGCATGTAATTATAATGCTTATGTAACAATTAATACTAGACTACTACCACTAGTCACTAGACTCACTACACAATAGACACTAGTATAGTAGTCTACTAGTATGAGCTTATTAATTAATAATAATAGATATTAACACTAAATATGTATATTACTATAGTTTATATAATCTCATGAATACAATATTACTATAATCTAGTGATAAATCATATACAAAGTAATAAGATTAATAACTAGTGATAAGTTATTAATAGTACTTCATAGAATGATGGAATCACAAGTACTTTGTAACTTCATAGAATATATAATCATATAATCATAAGTGATAAATCTTTAATAATGATATAATGATAGATTAATAACAATATTGTAAAGTCTTTAATAAGCGTATTTTGTTTTTCAGTCCGAGTATTTCGGAAGGCTTGTTTTTTTTTTTTTTTGTGTTTTGCTTTTTGCCTTGGGTACACCTTCATGGCGGCGCCCTTGGGCCTTCCAGCGTCATTGGTTCCTGCTGGGTCAGATGGTGGTGCTGCAGGTGGTAGAGGAGAGATGGATGGGAGGCTTCCTCCGAAATCCTATGTGCAGGCGATAGCATGAACAAATTTCGCTCAGGGATTCAAGATACCGATTCGGTTGCCGGTGGAGGTGGATGGAGGAATGGGGTTTATTTTCTCAGAGGCAGGGATGAGTAAGGCTGTAGAGGATCTTTGGTTTGCTTTGGTTCTGAAATTCCTTAGATAAAGACCATTGATTGACAGATTGAGGTTGGCCATTGTCAAAACTTAGGAATTGCTGGAGATTCCGACGGTGAGTTGTATGGACAATTATCATGTGTTAGTACAGATGGGTAGTGAGAGAGATTTCATCCATGGCTGGGCAAGGGAAAGTCGAGTAATAGATGGTTACAATTTTTGAATTTTATGTTGGGCCAGAGAGTTTGATTTAAAGGCGGAACCGGCTTCGGGTCTTTCTTCCAGGATTGCTAATGCACTTGTATCGGAAGGATTGTCTCCAGAGTTTGGCTACTCGATTTGGAAGGTATTTGGGAACAGACCACGCAACGTAGGCTCGTTCTCTAGCAACCAGTGCACGTATTTGTGTGGAAATTGATTTGTCGACTAAGCTGGTTCTAGGTTTTCCAAGCGTTGTGGCTAATAAGAAGATCTGGCAACTAGTGAAGTATGAGAAATTGGGATTTTCTTGTGAGAAATGTAAGAGGCAGGGGCATACATCGGTGGTTTGTAGGGTGGGACAACAACGAGTCATCAAGAACAGGGAGGAAAGAGTGGGTTTGGATAGAAATGATGGTAAGAGGGAATGTGGCGTGAGAGGTAGAAAGAACCATGGTGCATCTGTTGAAGCCACCTGTGGTGGAGGAGTTGCAGGAAGATCAGCCTAGTATACCAAGTCCTGTGAAGGGCAAATAAATTGTTTGGGAGGAGAAGAATATAGCTGTGTTGAATGGTTTAGTCTGTATTGCGGAGGATGTACCTGTATCACAGGTGGGGGAGATGGGTGTTGTTGATGGGGATGCTGCAGATGGTTGAAATGAGATGGTTGAGGAAGGACACATTGTGGAAAATAGTCCATCTCTTGTGTTGATGCGTTCTCCCATTGTGGATTTTTTTATCAGAGATGATGAGAATAGGTTGGCCTGGGAGGTTGGTGGATCAACTGAGGCAATTGATGAGGTTTTGGCCTCAGAGGGAGTGGGGATGGAGTATATCGTGGAAGAGGAGCATCAATTTGACCAGGAAGTGGAATGTTCATTAAATCAAGTTGTGCAAGAGAAGGGTTATGCTCAGAAAAATGAAGAAAAGGCTTTGGCTTCTAGATTGAAAAACAACAGTGGTTAGGTACTACGTCATTCTCAGCGGGTTTTATCCCGCTCTACTAAAATGAATTTATGATTGATAATTTGATGATATGGAATGTGTGCAGAATTGGCACATCTAACCGTCGGTTAAAGAGCTTAAGTGTTCGATAATTGCAATTGCGGAACCGTTTGTAGGGGAGGATAAATTGGCTAATTTGCCAATGTTTTTGGGCTTTAAAAATTTCTGTTCTAATTCATCAATGGATGCAAAATTGTGGCTGCTTTGGCAAGAGGAATTAATACTGGATATGGTGGATATGACTAATCAGGTAATGACGGTTTTAATCACGAAAGGTAGTATGAGAGTGTTGCTGTCTTCGGTTTATGCCAAATGTAGGTATGTGGAAAGGCGTGCGCTATGGTATTCTTTGAAGAGCACGGCTAATGTTAGCATTCCTTGGTTGGTGGCTGGTGATTTTAACATTATTCGTAATGACGAAGAAAGGATAGGGGGGATGCCTAGACCAACCATTACGATGAATGAATTTAACGAGTGTCTTGATTCTTGTGGCTTAATGGATTTGCCAGTTAAGGGCAGATTGATGACTTGGTGTAATGGGCAACAGGGATGTGCTCAGCTGGGCTTGATTAGATAGAGTGGTAATGAATTCAGCTTTCCTAAAAACATTTTCGTCAGCATTTTTGGAGTGCTTATCCAGGAAGTCAACGGATCATGCACCTTTACTTATTAAAGGGTCGAGTGGTGTTGATAGATATGGACCTTTGCCTTTTCGGTTCCAGAACATGTGGTTGCAACATTCTTCTTTCTTGAAGGAAGTGGAGTTGATATGGAAAGAACCTGTAAGGGAGAAGGGTCTTTTGAAACTTGTGGCTGAGTTAAAGATATTATTTTTTTTTTGAAGAATTGGAATAAGGGGGTTTTTGGGCACGTTTCGCATTCCATTAAGGAGCTTGAGGAGAGGATTGAGCAAGTTGATTTTCAATTACAGTCAAGTTTCCAGGAAGAGTTAGAGATGGAATTGCTGGTTTTGAAGGCTGAGCTTAATTATTGGGAGCGAAATGAGGAGATCCGTTTAGCCCAAATTTCCAAGAAAAAATCGCTGGAGGATGGGGATCAAAATTCAAAGTTTTTTCATGCAGTGGCTAATATGGGAAGAAGAAAGTCGATGATTGCTTCCATGACTCTCGCTGATGGGGTTGTTCTCAAATCGCCAGAGGAGGTACACAGTGGGGTTGTTAATCACTTTAAAAATTTTCTGTATGGGGCGGGAGCACCTCAACAGGCTAACTTATCTTTGTTAGTGAGGCCACTTATTCCGGTCTAGGAAAATGAGGGACTTTGTGGACCACCATTAGAAAGGGAAGTGAGGGAGGCACTGTGGTCTATACCGAAGAACAGTAGTCCTGGGCCTGATGGATTTGGGTCGGCATTTTTTATGCATTGCTAGGATATTGTAAAGGATGATTAGGTGGAGGCAGTGGAACATTTTTCTTGGGAGTTTATTTCCCGAGATTTTCTTCTTCCTCATTCATAGTTTTGATTCCAAAAGTGTAGGATCCGTAGAGTTTTGACAAGTTCCGGCCAACTAGTTTGTGTTCAATAGCTTACAAGATTTTTTCTAAAATCTTGGTGGGGCACTAGTTTGTGTTCGCTGATGGGGTTGTTCTCAGAACAAGGTGCTTTTATCCCAGGTCGTAGCATTTTTGAAAATATTTCTTTGGCTCAGGAAATGATTCAGACGATCAATAAGAAGCATTGTGGAGGTAATGTCATGATAAAAATAGATATGGCCAAAGCATTTGACCGAGTCGATTGGGATTTTTTAATCCATGTTCTTAAGGCTTTCGGGTTTTCTGATAAATTTTGCAATCTGGTGGGGCTATGTATTAAGCTGCCTTGGTTCTCCATAATGATGAATGGGACTTATAAAGGGTTTTTTCAGCCTTCAAGAGGTCTACGTCAAGGGGACCCGTTGTTGCCTTATTTGTTCATTTTAAAGGAAGAGATATTATCTCGTTTGTTGCATAATGGCTTTGCTCAAAATGGGATAGGGTGTTATGTTCATCCCCGTGGTGCTCCTTTAGTTTCGCATTTGCTATATGCGGATGACTTACTAATTTTTTCTAATGGGAAAGGAAGTCTTAAAGAGGTATTTCAAAAATTCTTGAGACTTATTCAGCTTGGTCTAGGCAATTGATAAAAATAGACAAGTCTTCTATGTTTTTCTCAAAAAAATAAGTGCATCTCGGCGTGCGGCTCTCTTGAATATCATGGTTTTGTGGAAGGCAGTCTACCCACATGGTATTTAGGGGTGCCGGTAATGGATGGAAGAGTCATTTCTCGAATGTTAAACCCGTTGGTGGAGATGGTGAAGAACAAAGTGGCAGGATGGAAGGGGCGACTTCTTTCTCAAGGAGGTAAACTGATTCATTTAAAACATCTATTGTGTAGTATGTCGACTCATTTGTTAGCTGTTTTGGATGTGCCAAAGATTATGTTGGGAAAGCTGAATTTTATCTTATTGGGTTTCTTGTTGGGGGGCTCTAAGAGAAGATGGTGCTTGTGGGCATCGATGTGTAGGCCCACAATGGAGGGAGGAATTGGTGTTAGAAGATTTGAAGATGTTCAGAAATCCTTGCACATGAAATTAGCTTGGAGAATTTTGTCCATAGATAATTTATGGACAAAATTTTTAAAGACAAAATATTTTAGAGGAGACCAGTTTATGGGAGCAGCAAGCAGGAGTATGGATTCCAGATTGTGGAAGTCCATGTCAAAAGTATTGCTGGAAGTATTGAAAAACTTGATTATTAAGGTTAGAGAAGGAAATATTTCCTTTTGGTTTGACAAATGGTTGTCGAATGGACCTTTGGCTGCTTCTTTTGAGACTGTGTTGAATCCAAAATTATTGCTTAAAGAGGTTTGGGTGGCTAATACTTGGGATGTGCAGTTGTTGGAAAATTTAGTAGGAGATGCCATGGCCAATGATATAAGAGCCACTATCCCTTGTGGCCGTCAAGGTGGAGACATTCGGATTTGGAAGCCATCCATTGAAGGACATTTCTCTACGGCTTCAGCATGGGAATTGGTTAGATTGAAAGGGTCAAAACTGGAATGAATGGACTGGGTTTGGCATACACTTTCTTCCAAAAAAAGCTTTAGTTTTCATGTGGAAAGCAAAGTTTAATTGCTTGCCTGTAGATGCACGGATTCAAGAAGTTGGTGTTCCTTTACCATCAAGATGTAGTTGCTGTTAGATGGGTGCAATTGAAGATAGGGAACATGTGTTGAATACAGGTGATATGGCTAATGTTTTGTGGAAGAAGGCATCCATTGAGTTGGGGTAAATTATTTAGCCTCATTAAATTGGTGGCAGCGGGTTATTTTTTGGTTTAGATGTGCAAGGAAGACTAGCCAAAAGGGGGTCATAATAGGTTTGTTGCCTATTTTGATCTCATGGAAACTTTGGAGATGGAGATGTTTGGCTAAGATGGAAGGGAAAAAAGAATCAATTGAGAGTGTGTGGATATCTATCAAGAAGTGGCTGAGTTTAATTTCTGGAAAAATTCAAAAGGTTGGCTCGGCATCAAGACTGGATGGGAAGATTATGAAGGAACTTGGCATTCCGGTAATCCATGGCAATCGGCGGCGTCCAAAATTAATTTCCTGGAGTAAACCTAGAGCTGGATGGGTTAAATTGAATGTAGATGGTGCTTGTATGGGTAATTCGGGGAGTTGTGGAGGAGGTGGTGTTGTTCGCAATGATGAAGGGAAATTAATTGCTGCTTTTGCAGTAAAATTTTCCTATGGCACTAATAATGAAGCGGAGCTTCGTGCTTTAATTCATGGTTTGAAGATTTGTAGGGAGCTTGGGTTAAGAAAGGTGCACATAGAATGTGACTCTTTGTTAGTTGTGCAATGGTTGGAAAAATGTTTTTGCAAAGTATGGTATTTATGGGATTGTTGGGAGGACCTCATGGAAGTTATACAGATTTTTTAATACAGGGTGACCCATCAGTTTCGCGAAGGAAATATAGTGGCAGATTTTTTGGCAAGATTGGGGGAGGGAGGAATTAATTGTACATACATGAATTCAAATGACTTGCCTCGTCCAGCAAGGGGACTGATGAGAATGGATTATTTGGGGCTGCCAAGTATTAGGGAATAATTGGGGAGTTTTTTTGTTATGTTTGCATTTACCTTGGCTTAGATTGTTTACGTGAAATAGGTTTTTTTGTTTATTTAAGTTTGTTGCCGCTACTGGTTTTTGTATAGGGGATAGTGGATTTATTGTTTATTTGTAACTCACCTAGTATGATTTTTGGATGGTTTGGTTGACGGCTTTTAATAAATTTTGGGGAGAGGCCACTCTTGGACATGTGGCCTCGACTATTTTTAAAAAAAAAAAAAAAAGTAAAGTCCTTAATAATAATTCATAGAATGATAGAATCATCAGTGATAAGTTATAAGTTAATAAGTTATGACTATAGTCTATAGCGTATGATAAGAATAAGATAAATATATCAATATGATATATTAACATTATAAATTAAATTTATAGTATATGTAGTGGACTATAACTATAAGTCACTATAATTCTATATACACAATTAATAATAAATATATAACTTTTGGCTATATATTGTATTATATATGTATACATATATAAGAGTTGAGTTGACAAGTTGAGTCAAGTTTCATACGAGTTTGTTTATGAACATTATTTAAGTCGGTCGAGCTTTATACAAGTTTGTATCGTTTAATAGTCGAGCCTAATTCTGTGTTTACGAACGGTCCATTTAATATTCAATTCGAGGCAATTTCAAGTTTAATCGAGTCAAATTCGAACAGTCTGTCGAGTAGCATATTCATTTTACATCCCTACCTTCAAACAGGATTTCGAATGGTTTACAAAAATCACAAATTCATCCACAAATAATGAATGCAACACAAACGGACAATCTTTAGATCCTTATAAATTGGAATGCACCAATGTTGCCACACGAAGTAAAGGCCTAGCTTGTCCAATATTGTACTCTCGACTAATATGAACAAGGTGATGCAGGGGGATCCGGGTCTGGAGATGCAGATTTTTCATATTCTAAGTTGATAGTGCTGGATTATCTTGAAAAGTAATATCAATGCAAATATGGCAAGAAACAATGAAAATTCCTCAGATTGGGGCAATATTGACACGTGTCACTATTTTGGCCAGGTCTACAATTTCGAGTCCGAAATCAATCTTTTCCCCTTCTAACTGCCAATTTACTTTTCTTTTCGCTTTTTATGAAAATGTTTGAATTTCATTTGCTTTTAATTCTGACTTGGGCCCAATTTTTTTGGGAGGATCCTTATTTAGTTACATATTTTTATTCTCCTGCAATACTTCGAGTTTTGCATTTTTAAGAAAAATTCCCATAATTTTGAAGTTCCATAGCTATTTGAGCCCGGCTTTTGGGCTTTAGAATTGGATTTTAAATTTTATCAATAAACTTATATATTTATTAGAGTTTTCACTCTGTTTTACGTACTTTCTCAATCTCAATCGCCAATTCCTATTATTTATAATTGCTGGTTGTAACAGTAAATCAAATTTTGTCCTGCGTCACATGAAGACGGTGGATCTCTCTGCTGAAACATCCAAAGAAGACCTTAATTAGAAGTACCATTTATCATTACTCAGAAAAAAAAATAATGAAATGTAGTTGGTAATAAAACTTCCACCAATACTAATATTGTTCGTCAAACCCGAAAGGCTTTAAGACATTTAATAAATAACTCGATCGAAGGACTACATGCAGTCGTCATACGCCTTGACTGCATCTACTTTTACTTATATATTACAATATTGCAAGAGTAATTTGCAACCCCCATACCTTTATTTATGTTTATGTTTTGAAATGAGTACGCATTAGTACTTTGATTTCCCCAACTTATAATCAATTTCCAAACTGTGTCGACGTGTTATTTTCATATGAGTTTTGCTATATATACATAAACTGGTGTGTTAACACATTACTTATAGTAGGACCCATTAATATTTAAAAAAAAACTAAAATACTAATATTTTTTTTTTTTTTTTGCATATCTTGTTCAACGATGTGTTAGGTATGTAACAAATAAGATTTATAAATAGATTTTTTATTTTCAGATGGTGTTAACGATTGAGGAGATCATATAATTAACAAAAATTCTATATATAGTCACTTTTGCATACTCCTTATACACTCTGGTGATGTGATTGGTTGCATTATTATTTTTAAATAATGCAACTAATCACATCACCAGAATACGCAAGGAGTATATAAAAGTGACTGTATATAGCAGAATTCAATAATTAAGTAATGGTGGCAAAAGTATAAGTACTACCAGTTTGAGGACAAGCGTACTCTTACGAAGAAGAATATTATAGAGGAGCCAAATTAGTTACAAGTTCTAGCTATTTCCATACAGTTTTCTCGGTTTAAATTTGTTAGTTATGATGCTGATTAATAATTTGTCACGCTTCTTAATTTAATTAATGAATGTGGGATTCAAAATAATGCACGACTATACCACTTTTGAAAGTTAAACGCATGCGTGCAGCGTCAACAACTATATATAAGCACTAAAAAAGTGTACTCAATTCAATGCCTAATATAACATATATGAGTTGAGTGGAATTGGATTCCCCTACCTAATATTTTTAGTCATTTTTCCTCTTGCCATGGAATTGTTTTAGCAAGTGTACTCGATTCAATGCTTTTCTCTTTAGTTTTTCCAACGTTATTTTTTTCTTCGAGTCATCATATATATATATATATATATGTATGTGTGTGTGTGCGCGCGCGCACGTTATAAAGTCATGCATGTACATTGATGTAAGAATATTTCAAAATTGTAGTCAATTCTGTGCAATTAATTACTTAACCTAAGCTTGGGAAAGAAAATAAATTATACACACGTTCGAACGATATTAATTTAGCTTTCCGTTCGAACGTTAAAGGGTCAGATCGAACGGTATAAGCGTTCGAACGGTATATGTTATGTTGGAACACTACGAAAATAAATGGAGTTCGAACGGTACGTGATCGTTCGAACTCTACGCAATTAGAGCGTTCGAACGTTATGTGGCCGTTCGAACGATAACTATTTTATTTAAAGTCAATAATAAAAAACCAAATAGACATTCGTAATATTTGAAAAAATACATTAGAAATTGTTTAATACTCACAAAAGTTTTATAATAAGTGCGAACTAAATAAATAACCGTGAGACTGGCATTGTTTGTATATAAATAGATAATCCGAAAATCTGTACACAAAAAACCATCAGTTGCTTGGAGGCCTGTATTGTTGCATAAGCTGCTGCATTTGTAGTTGCATATGTTTTCTGAACACTTCTTGTTGTTCTTCATGTTGTTTGAGGCGCATCTCCATGTCTGCTTGTTTTGCCAATTGAGCCT
The DNA here is from genome assembly GCA_003123825.1 of Juglans hindsii. Taxonomy (NCBI): domain Eukaryota; kingdom Viridiplantae; phylum Streptophyta; class Magnoliopsida; order Fagales; family Juglandaceae; genus Juglans; species Juglans hindsii. The sequence goes on along the minus strand of QEOW01002231.1, from coordinate 170,885 downwards.
CTAACTCGTGCTTTCTTGTAGTCAATTCTTCGATTCTGAAATTCGCATTCTCTAGCGTTATAGACGTCAAAGATGCAAACCCGGAAGAAGAGGAAGAGGGAGAAGGCTTTACACAACGACCTAAACCCCTCAAATATCCTGAACGTTGACCCTGGACTTGTGTAAAAATATCAATATCACTTGTTGAGGACTTTCGATCCAACACAGATTCAGCACATAGGGCAACAATTTTATCCTAGACATATATAAAATAAAGAATTAATATCTTCATAAATATTCTAATGTAACTAATTAAAATAGATTATAATACTTACATAATTTTCACAGGCATCAAGATGAGTCCACTCTCCATTATGATCAGTGTGTGATGCAGCATATAATTTTGTCAGATCATAATTGGTATCTGAATCTTACTACAAGAAATATGTGTTAAGATATAAAGTCATTATGATTATCCAAATAATTAACTATATCCAATAGAAAAAAATAGCAATACCAATTTCTTAGAAAGACAATAGAAAGATCTTGAGCCTGCATGATGATTAATCATCAATTTTGATCTATTTGTTTTGTTTATAGAACTTTGCTCCTGTAAAGAAATTAAAAATATTATGAAGCGAAATGACAAATAGGACAAGTAAAATAATGAAATTTAATTATACTTGATATGATGGATCCTCAAACATGTCACAAAGTTTTTCCCACTCAAAAGGTTGGACATCCTGAAAAGGATGTTGGCTTGCCTCTTCCTTCTTCTCAAACTTCTTATAATGCTCATGACACCTGGCCTTATATTTGCGAAATGCATTACCCATAAGCTCTTCCACAGTCTTACGCTCCTCTCTCCGACCAAAATTTAATTCGACATCATCCTTAAAAAGATAGTCACAAACACATTATCTTGCTGATCATGAGGTGAGGGATTTGGTTGTTGGTCCAGATGCTCCCCCGTGTGACGGGACGAAGAGCATCAAGCAGGCAGATCTATCTTCTTTCTTCAAGATCTTGAATTTGATAATTGCCAACAATATTGACCCTCGGCAGCCCAAGACAGAGGTTGGCATTGATCGGATGAAGTTTATGATACAGGTCGCCCGTGGTATTCCTATCGACCTGGTGGGGTATATATTCGATAGAATTCGATCAGAGTCCAGGTACATTTCGACGAATATACTGCCATTCGGAATCCTGATCACCCGATTTCTACTATTTGTTGGTGTCATGCCTGATGTTGTCGAGAAAAAACGGGAGTCGATGGGACCGATCAACAGCACCACCCTCTCACGCAGCACGGGACACTCGAGACTGCGTCTTCGTGGACATGTTCTAGACCTGGTTGATCCTCAGAGAGATCCACAGTCGAGAGATCATGGAGTATCGGCCGCTGGGACATCCAGACAGACTGAGGCATCAATACATAGTGCTACTCGTGAGGACATGGCAGAGATCGTGCATGCAATGATCAGCGGACAGACATCAGCATTGATCGATGTAGTGCGTATGGAGGCCCGTTCTGCTGTGTCTGAGTTTCGTACAGAGATTACTGGTACCATCTCTGAGTTAAGTACGTAACTTGATGCCATGTCTGTAACTCAAGTCACCATCAGTACTCGACTGACGCAGATAGAGGAACGCTTAGCCGCAGTCGAGGAAGATTGCAAATTTAGTGTTTGCTTTTAGAATGGACAATATTTAATGTTTTGTAAATTTAGTATTTAATTATGAATTAGTATTATTTTATATTTTCTAAACTAATTATTAATTGATATTATTCCTGTTATTTAATTGATAATTTTCTTATAATTACTAGTTAATATAAATATAATTCTCTAAAAAAAAAACATATGATCATCGTTCGAACCATGCAAATAACGTTCGAACAGTACTGATTTATCATTCGAATGGTGAAAATTGTACGTTCGAACGGTAGAGCAATTTCCCGTTATAGTAATGTTACTTAATGCGCCAAATTGTACGTTCGAACGGTTTTGATTCATCATTCGAATGGTTAAATTGTACGTTGGAACGTAGAGCAATTTCCTGCTATAATAATTATACTTAACACGCCAAAATGTACGTTTGAACAGTGCTGATTAATCATTCGAACGGTGAAAATTTTATGTTCGAACGCTACAACAATTTCCTGCTATAATAATATTACTTAACGCGCCAAAATATACTTTCGAACGGTTAAATTTAACTGTCCGAACATTAAAACATTACATTCAAACGGTTTCATTATTAGGGACAAAATATTTCGTCCCTAATTATACCGTTCGAACGAGTTTGAAAGGTTTTTTTCTTCCATCATTTTTTGGGACGAAATCTGAAATTCATCCCGAAATCCCACTTTTTGGGACGATTTTCATTTCAGTCCAAAAAAAAATCGTCCCAAAAAGTCTTTTTTGTTGTAGTGTGATTAGTATTCACAAAGCATATTACGTGTCTCATTTTTCTTTTTCTTTTTTATTAACGAATAATGGCTAGCTAGCAGTGGATCTTGAAGTATGCTTTTAACAATATCCATCGACCAAATCCATCGATAATATTTGGCTTACGCATTAATGATTCATCAAATATCGTTACACCAATATCGATAATATCATAATGGATATCACTGCAAATAAGTATTTTTGTCCATTTTTGGCCAACGCTAAAATGTCACAACTCAAAAAGCATATTGCAGCAATAATTATATTTCATCAGAAATATCCATTTCAATTGCACTAATAAATATTGTCACTTTTGTGGATCCAATTCGCTGCCAAAAAATACAGATGGTTGGAAAAGATAGCCATTTCCCACTAAGGTGTTATCGTAGTAAAAAAAAGAACAATTATGTAGTTTGCATTCCCCAACGAATATTTTTGCCCTATACAATCATTTAGTTAGGGCTGCAACCCGATGACAATTAACCGGGTCTGGGCCTGATCCGATCCGATCCGTTACTGTTTGCGCGCTAATCCAGTCCGACCTGACCCGTTACTGTGCGGGTCGGATCGGTTTATTTATTTATTTTTTTCACAGTGGTTATTATGTATCGCCAACGGTTGAAACGTCATATTTTTGTAGACTAAGTTTATGCCAACCTCACTTCAACCATACTTACTAAAAAAACTTAGTAATGGCTAATGATACGACTAATCACCTCCTTCCTTAGAACTGTTTGATTTAATGGCTAACATATAGGTTAAATTTGTACAAAAACTAATAAAAAAAAAATATACAAAAGTCATCTATTGTAAAAACTATCTAAATTAGAAAATATGAATATCAACTATTACAAAAGACTAAGGAGAATCCAACGATCAAATTGCAGCAGCTTCCCATCTCTTCCTCTATATCTGCCATTATGAAAAAGTCTTAACACAAAATCAATAATAGCACAGATACTTTTACTCAAAAAGAAGTAAGGAAATGTCAAAATATTCAACTCAACCAAATGAAAACAGAGCAGTAATGCCTAATATCACTGCTCTGTTCAGAGAAAAAACAAAAGGATCAAGATTCTCTTTAATTCTCTATTGGTAATTATTAATAAAAATTAAGGATCAAGATCCTCTTCAATTTTATACTGAATTGAATGGTCTAGTTTGAAGAGAGATATAGGAAAAAAATGCTACAGCTTTTGTAACAAATTAAAGACCTATCTAAAGCTACATTCTGTTCCTGCCAAACTAATTTAACTTGCTTTTCTGGACCTTGAGACAAATAACAAATCAACCTCTAGACCATTTTTTTATATAAGTAAATCAACCTCTAGACCATGAGAAGAATATGAATGCAAACCATGTCCATAATAATTAACTTCATCCAATTGAGTGAAAGCAGAAATTTCTTCAAATCTTACAATCATAACTTTCTACATTATTAGCCTCACCTTTATTTTTTTACTTTCCCATTTTCCCCAAATTAAATAACCATAATGCAGTATGTTTCTATATGAATATATAATATTTGCTTAAACCAAGACTCCTTTGGTAAAGCTTTGTCTTCCTAATAGTTCTAACCATAGCAATAATATGGAACGTCATTATAACTATTCTAAACATATATCTAATCATTTATAAAGGTTTTTTTTGTGTTTAATTTGTTTTTGACTTAACGAGAGGAGATGATTATATTTTGCCAAAACTTGAGATGAAAAACTGCAAATAGTACTTTTCATATTAACTTGGTTGGCTGCATCACACTCAAATTGTCGTGGGTCTTTTGTATATA
>QEOW01002231.1:116704-166595 GCA_003123825.1 Juglans hindsii | reverse complement strand
CATCTTTAGAGTGCTTCAACCTTCCTATACAGAGAGTAAATGAGAAAAATGAATAATTGCTTCAGTTATCTGGTTATCTTTTCGGTTCTAGTAGGCTCATTGGAGAAGTTCAATCTATCATGTGGTGCCAATCCTACTTATGGCTTCACCTCTGTCCCATTAACAGAAGCAAATTTCAAGTTACAGAAACCATATGACATATCTCTTGAGCAATGATACAATTATGTTAATGGGGTTCACAGATTGGGGTAACTAGTTTTTTGGGCCATGACACTTATTTTCCATTCATTAAGTGAAGGTTCAAGGTTTTAATCTGTAAACCTACAAGTGATGTCCAGTTCCAGTAAAGGTAAACCCATCTTGTTTTGGAGTAAACTACCACCACCCAAACAAAAAAAATACTAAAAGTTTGGATAAGAAAACCAGACCCAGAAAATTAACAAGGATTGCATAAAACCCAACAAAACAAAAGAATCTTCACATTCCCAAACATCTGTTTTTCTCTCTATAGCTGATGATAATCATCTGTTCATCTAACCTCAAAGAATATCTTCATTCCTATTGCTATTACCCCGAATTCACATGATCTATATTTTGGTAAGTAAATCACATCACCTCAGGAAGTGAAAAGCAAATCTACACATCAGATGGTGTTAAGGGACGACAGAAACAAGTGGAATGAGGTAGAGAGATTGAGAATCTACTTTTCTGTCCTACTTGAGTGATTGAAAAAAAAACAGAGAGAATCGAAATAGAGAGAGCCGAGAGATATAGAGATAACCTTGGAACGAGGCAGTGGAACAGAGGCCTAGAAGCTCGAAGTCGGAGAACAGTTATGGCGACGGCGACGGTGACGAAGAAGGGCTACGGAGACTAAGGTTTCCGCAATGGTTTCGAAGGGATTCAGAAGAGAGTGATGAGTTAGTGATGAAGAGAGGGATTTCGGTTTTGACGGGTTCGACGGGTTGATAGTTTAAAACCCTTTATTAAACTCTGACCCGATGAACCCGTTTTTATTCAGGTGGACCAAGTCTGTTTTGACGAACAGATCGGGCCCAAGGCCTTTTCTGCACAGCCCTACACAAAAATATATTTGTGTGGTCGCAAATATATTTTGTTATTGAAAAAGTAATTTGTTCCTGTACCTACCGAGAAAATATTTATAGCGAGATTTTGTTGACACAAATAGTTAGTCATATTTTCCCTCCATGTCGTTAATTTTTGGACAGCCCAATTATCACCGCAAATGTGCAATATCAGTTTTGTTCACTTACTGAATTACACTTTATTGATGTTATCTGGACATATAATTAACTCCTTAATTTAATTATCCCTTCCAATTCTTGGGGTACAATAAGCTAGAATTTGATGCACCATGAAAACATCAAAACTTTTTATTATGTGTCACTTCACTTGGAACTTGAGGCTGAGCCCCTAGAGGCTAAGCACAAACATTCATCCTATATGGCTAAATCTAGCTTGCACAAGGCATTAAGGCCCAAGCGCAAAAACAACAAGATTGGGGTAGCTATTGGACATGTGTAGAAGGAGTCAGGGCCCTCTAAGAGCAACAAGAGAGGCAAGCGTGGGAAGAACAACTATAAATTAGATTGCTTCAATTGTGGAGTCACTTCGCTCATGATTGCATTGTGTTGAAGAATGTACAATCTGAATATTCTCCTTATGTTTATGTAACAAGCCATGCAATGCTTGCTCACTCCTATACTATGTGGACTGTTGGTTCAGGAGCAATCGAGCACATAGCAAGAGGTCAAATTTGATTTGTGGAATATTGTTGAATTCTAGTTGGGAGTTGCGATATCAAGATGAGGAATGGAGCTAGCGTGGAGATGTTGGGAGTTGATACCTACAAGCTAGACTTGTGAGGCGGTTGCACTTTATTACTCCATATTGTGTTATAAGCTCCCGAAATACAACAAAACTTACTTTTTTTAGTTACTTTAGTTTGACTCAGTTTCGTATTTTATTTGAAAATAATGGTTTTTCCATCTATTTGGGGCAATGTTTTTCATGGTTGTGCTTTTCTCTCGAACAAGAAAGGATGACTCGGTTAGCTAGAGAAGGCCTAATAGACAATCTCGCTAAAGTCAAATTGCCCACACGTGAATATTGTTTAATGGAAAAAGCAAAGAGAAAATAGTTTGAAAAAGCAACAGGGGCATCTTCTCCGTTGCAATTAGTCCAGTTAGACATTTGTGGTACAATGAGTGTGAAGGCAAGATACATGGCTATCTATTTCATCATATTTATAGATGATTTTTCACAATATGCTCATGTATATTTGATTGATATCCCATGAGTCTAAAGCATTGGAATACTTTAGACAATATGTAAGCTTGGCTGAGAATCAATTAGACAAGAGTATAAAGACTCTAAGAACTTATCGTGGACGTGAATATCTGTTTGAGCAGTTTAAAAGACTCTGTGATAAGAAGGAATCAAAAGGTAGTTGATGATGTCGTATATGCCACAACAAAATTGCGTGGTGGAAAAGAGATATCAAACTCTACTTGAAATGGTTAGGTCGATGATGGCGCAAGCAAACCTACCAATATCATATTGGAGGGATGCACTTTTGACTGCAACCGACATCCTTAACTAAGTGTCTTCCAAATGAGTAAAGTCCACTCTGTATGAACTTTGGACTGGTGAGAAATCCAACTAGAGTAGCTGGTGGGCATGGGTTTCCAATTAGAGGTGAGCTTTATCGGAGTTTGGAACTCCAAGAAGTTCTGGATCAAAAGGAAGCCACGGTAACACCTCGTATTTTAGTGTATTTTTATTGAAGGATTATTTTATTAATTCAAAAATTTATTCTCTTGTTTTAAAATTATCAGATTTTTAAATGGTTTATTTTTATGATCTTTAATTTGTGAAAATTAAATTTGATAGGTTTCCTTAATATTAATTATTGTTATGTATTTAAATTGTTATTCATTTTAAATTAATTTATTGTTGGATTTAATTAATTAATTTTTATCATTACGTTTAAATTATTTTAATTAACTTGCTGTTTTGAAATTCTTTTCGTTGTGTGACCCAAGATGTGAGGATTGGACCTCATTTATCTCCCTCCATTTTTCTTTTCTTCTTTTTCTTTTCTTCTTCTCTTTTCTTTTTCCTTCATTTTCTTTTTCTCCTCTCTCTCTCTCTCTCCCGCGCGCGACGTCTTCCCTCTATCTCCTCGCGTCCGCGTCGTTCTCCATCCAGCCACCGACGCGCGCCGCCATGTGCCTCACCACCCCTCTCCTTCCCTTCCCCACCAGCTGGCAACCACCACCCTCCAATCTCAGCCTCTCTCGCACCGCCGTTTGTCCCCACACACGACGCCAAGCCACTGCCTTCTCTTCACTCCAACGCCACCGTCGCATGACCTCCGGCCACCATTTCTTTTCCACTTCATCTTCAACCTCATAGCAACCTAATGCACCTATCCTCAGCCCCGATCTACCACTAGTGAAGCACATTCATCAACATTTTTCATTTGGGCATTTTAGCCTTCAACCACGCTCTACGCCGCCACCCACTGCCAACTGCCACCACCATTGGCTTCACCGACATCCCTAAGCCCTACCCTATCAATCTCGGGTCTTGGTTTGTCCCCGTTTAAAAGTGAATTTTTGAGACCCACGGCCACAGTGCATTTTGCACTGTTACGTTGTTGTGTTGCCACTTCTTACACCTCTGTGATCCTTCAAAAATTATTATATAGCGCTGTAAGTATTTTTCCAAAGAACTTTCATGATTTAAATGTATTTTTGCACTAACTCATTTTATCTGTGAACTGGTTGGTTATGCCGAACTAAGTCCGAGGAGTAAGGGGTCAGATGGATTTGAGGATGAAGTTGCTTGTGTGTTTTGGACTATGTTATGGTTTGTTGGTTGTTGGATAATGTGTTGTTTAATGTACATTGCATATTTGCACGCATAATCATGTTTGTAAATGAAACTAGGTTTTCGTGTAATTGCATTCATGTTCATGTGTTTATTGAATATTGAGTTTTCATGTGTTAAAGGATTTTTGGGTGGGTGCGTATCACGACCCCAAGCCGAGATGGGGTATTATCTCGGTGGAGTCCTCCGGTTACTCGGGGGCGGAATATACTGAGTGACGTCCCATGGGTTGTCGCTGGGTGAAAACAGGATCGGACGGTATGGTAACGCTCTCATCCTGACTCTGTGGCCCCTCTGCTGGCAGGGGTTAGATGATGCTTGGCCACAAACACGATGGGCACGGAACTGGGCATCGCTCATTACGAAGTCACTCGCACGGTCGTTACCTGTGGTGTGACGATGAGAGCCAGGGTGTGCGGATGATCCCTAGGAAAATGGCGAGTTTTTGGATAAATGGTTATTTGAACTATTTTTTGAGAAAATAGCATGTGTTGGATAAAATGGTTTCGTGTGGGTCATTTTCTGGGAAAGTGACGGACTATTATTTTTGAGCCAAATGGGATTTTGGCGTGTATTGGAAAATATCCATTTTCGGGAAAAATGATATTTTGGGTCTGTCTCATATTTCATCATATGCATGCATGTTGGTTGCATTAATATATTTTTATCTCGTGGTTGTTTGGTTTATACTTACCTGCAGTACCGTTTTATGGTAACGCAGATTTTGATGCAGAGAAAGATGAGGGTGAGCTTGAGGATTCGGCTCCACCCAAGGAGTGATTGGGATCACTCGTTTTTATATTTGGACTTGTATTATATTTTATTTGGGATGACTATATAACTCTTTTTAATCATTTTATTTATGTTAGTTTGTATTAAAAATTCTGATACTTAGTTAACTTAATTTATCTGCTGCGTTGATTATTGTACATTTTTGCATATACACACACTTGGCAATATCGATGGGATGCGTGACCGTGATGTCATCATCCTGGCCTCTCAATTCCTGTGTTTCCTTACATGGGGGTTGGGGGCGCCACAGGTAGTATCATAGCAGTTCTGCTCTGGGTAAACCCACATGTCCCTTAGATGAAGTACCAGAAATACTATTTTTTTAAGTTGTAAGTTAAATTATTTATTTTAAAGTATGATATATTATGGGTTTATTATTTATTTTGTTTTATGTTATATCATTTTATTTTATTTTACCTTATTTTATTTTTGGTGTTGCTTTTTCTTGTGTTGATTTTGTCCGGAATTTTAAGCGAGGTTAAAGATTGCTCTATGACAGGAAGATGGTGAGACTAAGAAGGCAAGCTAATGAGCCCGAGGATGAATTACCGAGAGGAGATGGAAATTATGCCATGGCGAGGGCATTGAATAGGATGACAGAGTTCCTCCAACAGAATTTTCGACCGTCGGAAAGAGATCTAAATAGAGCGGTCCAAGTTGAGTGCACCTATGAGCGCTTCCTAGCGCATAGGACCCTTGTCTTTACTGGGGAGGAGGATCCACTACGAGCTAGAAGGTGAATTGAAGATCTCATTTGAAGTCTGTGGGTGCATGGAGGCCCATATGGTATTGTATGGGAGCTATTTGCTGCAAGGCAAAGAGGCAAACTGGTGGCAGACCAAGCGGCAACTCCTAGAAATGGAGTTGGGATCTTTTGCTGCTCTGTCCTGGCAGCGATTCAAGAAAGAGTTTGACGATCGTTTCTTTCCAGTTTCTGTGAGACGGCAAAGGGCACGAGAATTCAACAGCTTGGTTCAAGAGACATGACTGTCGAGCAATATGCCAGAAAATTTATGGAGCTTGGGCGGTTCACTACTCACCTCATTGCCACTGAGGAGTTGCGAGCTGAGCGTTTTTAGGAGGGTCTGCGGCATGAGATACGTAGGCAAGTAGCCTGTCACCAAATTGTAGATTTTCAGAGGTTGGTGGATTTGGCCACTATTGTAGAGCGGGAAAATAGTTTTACAGTAGGCTCTCCTCCAGGTCAGAAGAGGCGGAGTTTTATTGGTGAGGGGAGTAGTTCTTGGTCGCCGCAGTTTGTGCAGAGCACTGGGGCCCATTCACTGACAGCCTCTGGTGTTCGTGCAGGAGGCCGAGCTCCAGTTTGTAATAGATGAAATAGAGCCTATGAGGGCGACTGCGGCCAAAGGGGGATCTAGTGTTTTAGATGTGGCCAGGCAGGTCACTTTGCTCGTGAGTGTCCCAACCAAGCTCAAGGAGGTCAAGGAGGATGAGGAGGTCAACGAGGTGGGAGGAGCAGCCAGAGACAGTTGCTACAAGCTCGAGTCTATGCTGTGACTCCCAGTGATGTGGATTATGGGGCTCTAGAGACCCACGATGCTAGGGTAATTACTGGTATGCATTTAGTTTAATTTTTTGGATTTGATGTTTGGCGTGGGTTGGTTTTTTTGAATTTTTCTGGTGTATGTGTTTGGCTCAGGTAGAGTTCGTCTATATGATTTTTATGCATGTACCGTGTTTGACTCTAGGGTGTCTCAATCTTTTGTGTCCGCCACTTTTGCACGGATGTGCAATCTAGTCACAGAGCCTTTATCACAATCCTTAGTAGTGACTCTTCCAAATGGTGAGATGGTGTGGTGCTCCAAAGTTGCTTTAGGCTGTCCTTTGGATTTTGGTGGGAGGACACTTGATGCAGATTTAATTGTATTCAAGTTGCTTAGATTTGACATAATTCTGGGTATGGATTGGTTGCATCGATATTCTGCAAACATTAATTGTAGAAGTCGGGTAACTACCTTTCAACTTTCAGATGGAGATTATTTGGTATTCGTGGGAATCAAGTTGAAAGCAAGACCAACAGTTATATCTGTAATTCAAGCTAAGAGAGATATAGCTTGTGGAGCAGATGCTTTTTTTGTTCAAGTGGTGTCTACGCCATCCGAGAATAAGTCTTTAGTGGATATTTTCTAGTTGTGGAAGAATTCCCTAATGTGTTTGTGGATGAGTTGCCCGGGTTGCCTCCAGTTCACGATATAGAATTCGTAATCGATTTGGAACCTGGAGCGGCTCATGTGCATAAGGCTCCTTACCGTATGGCACCGGTTGAGTTAAAAGAGTTGAAAACTCAACTGCAGGAACGGGTTGATAAGGGATTATTTCAGCCTAGTACTTCATCGTGGGGAGCGCCTGTTTTGTTTGTCAAGAAAAAATAAGTATACTCTTCATTCTACTACTTAATATAGGCAAGAAAAAAAATATATTCTCAAACCTTAGATAGCTGACCCTAACGGAATGAATAAGCATTAACCCTAACCATAGAAGAATTGAAGATTACCAATTAAGTATGTGCCTTCTTAATAGATTGTGTAAAATATATTGAAGATACAGATTGTGTAAAAAATAAACGATGACATTCAATAAGAAGTTGATTCTGGAATGAAAACAGCGTGTCGAGAATACAGTCTCGACAATCTGAGCGGAACCACTACGTGGAATCAAATGGTTGAAGTTATGTCCAGTTTAAGGCCTATTCGGTTTTCAAAAAAGTTAAGGTTCTTGTTCAAAATGGCAAAAACTATCAATGAATCTCATAAAGACTAACCATTGAATAATATTGAACAAAGTATAAAGGGTTCTCACTCATTTAAAGAACACTTAACTGAATATAAGTGTTTAAGGTTAAATGTCCAAAACTTTATTTATTTATTTGATAGTCCTAGCCATTTTGATGAATGAAATGATCTGCTACACTCATTTGATAGTCTGTGTGAGGCAGAGGACGAGCAAAGCAAGCATGCCCTCGCCGTGGCTCTTGCCTCTGCTCCTGCTGCTGAAGCAGCTGTTGCAGCTGGTCAAGCTGCTGCTGCTGAGGTTGTCCCGTTGACAGGCACCTCTCAATCTGACCATCAATTTGAATATGAAACAAAAGAGCTTTCAGTCATTAAACTTCAAGCTGACGCCCCTTCATCCCACTATCAGTATAAGAAGGAGATCCATGAAATTTCTGCCACCAAAATTCAGACTGCCTTTCGGGGTTACCTTGTGAGTTTTAACAAACTTTTTATCTGCCTCATATTTCCTTTTCTGCTAACTAATTCACTGGTCATATTTCAAGGTTCTCTCTCTGAATTTCATAGAACTAGTCTTGGAAACTCTATAGATTTGCTGTTAGAAGAATGATAATAAAACAGAAAATCCTGTTAACAGAAGGTAAAAGTCAGTATTTTGGTATCTAGATCACTCCACCAAATTTTAACTTACAATTACGGGAAAGACAGTGAACACAACTTAGATCTGTTTTTCTTTTCTTCTTCAATTCTCATGGATTTCCATGAGAATTTCCTGACTTTTCCCTCCATCGCAGGTCACTAACCAAGCTTGATTGATCGACTTAAACCCAGACCCAAAATAATTTATATCCAAAATGCCAGAATCATTGTTTGGGCCCATATCCAAAACAACTAGGCTATATGGACATGATGTAAAATGAAAATCAATAAATAACACAAAAACAAAAAAACCTACTTGCCTGTGTTCTTCGAATGGCAATTGTTCTCCAACAATTTCATGTGATCATACCTACTGCTTGGCAAACCTTAGTTTGCTCTGGGGTTGAAGTACATCCAAATTTATCAATGATTATCCTATTGAACCACTCATAGACTTCCTTATGTGGAGCATGGTATCTGCAAAAGAGAACACATAAGGTTGTAAACACACCTGCACATGCATCCATATAATCAATGGAAAACATTAAAAAAAAAAAAACCTTCATCTCTTTCACTATTCACTAAACCTGTGAATGAATTGTCTTTCACCGTGCTGCAATTATTCTATGGCCACAACAGATCAGATCCTTACCCAACACACTCTAGCTAATTGGAACAACCCATCAGCATATAACCAAACGTCCACACAGTAAAACCCAAAAAATTCCCTCAACTACCCAATGAGGGAATTAATGCAAAAGTAGACAACCTTCCTCTTCACTATATATATATATATATATATATATATATATATATATATATATATGTGGCTATTTATATATTGGCCACCCACCATCCCCCACCACCAAAAAGTTTCCAAAATACACAAAAAAGCCCTTCCCATGCGTTTTCAAGATAGCTCACTGAGTCTCTCCACGAGACTGGCGAGACTCAATGTTAGACGGGAAATTTTGGAAGAATTCCCTGAACATTTTATCTGTTTCATTTTGCCTCTCACGAAGTGCACGCATTTCATCCCTCATTTCATCAAGTTGCGTCTTGTAGTTCAAGGCATCTTTCTTGTAGTTGTTGGCATCTTTCTTGTGTTGTTCAATTAAGGCAAGGTACTCTTTTTCTCGTTTACGGTCTCGTTGTCTTGTTGACTCCGGGATGACCATCTCCCCTAACCCCCGGGCATATCCTGGTCTATGCCCAAGTACCTCCCTAAACACACTCGCTGCTGCGTCATCGGTGCGTCATTCAGGCTCTAGATCATCCGGTTTGTCAACCATCTTTTTCTGCATTTTTTAACAGTTTCCTTATAAAATTATTAAGTCCTTTAATGCCTCATTAATTTATTAATTTATCACTTTCAAATATAAAGTAATTGAACCTTTACGCTTTTGTGTAGGAAATATTCTAACATAAAAGATCGTACTCACATAGTTGTCTTCGGTGGCTGACATGACAAATTTACCGTTCTTCTTCGACCAATGAGTCTCCTCATAAAACTCCACCAAAGTCGCATTCGTCACCCACTACAAGTGTGGAATTTGTATAGTTAGCTATGATCAATCAGGAACATGATTGTACGGAAATCATGCCTTTGTGACCATACAAGTTACGACATAAATCAATGGACAGATTATACCTTCTCCTCCAGTATCCTAACAAAGGATTTGCAGCCTGCTGTGTGGTTATTAGTTTGCTTCTTTCTATTTTCCTTATTTTGTCTTGAGATTTTCTGCCATTAAAACCCAATGTTAGCCAACACAAAATGCATAATAAGATAGCAAAATCTTGACTTATTAACTATATATATTTTTTATGTTGAATAACCAATATATACCTTGAAGTCTTCGCTTCCCCACCTCGCACACAGCTTATCCCAGACGATCGGGTCGACCATGCTACTCCCAGAAGCCAATGCTTCTTCGTGACTTTTGTATGATAAATATTTGAGGTGTAGTTCGTGATGGAATGCATTGAACCGCTTACGTAGCTGTTTTATGACTGTCAATCTATGATCTGCCAGATCCCAATCCAACACGAAGTCACCCTACAAGAATGAACATAACGTTAACTGAAGCGATTATTCTACCCCCACTTCCGTACCCTCAAATTGAAATAACAACTGTCTTACCCGAACACGTTTAATCAACTCGTCCTTTTGAGCCTGCAGCACATCGGTCCATCTAGCATAACTCATGTCACAATGTTGTTTAACTATTTGCGTTATCCGTGTCGTGAACATGGATGCATTCTCACAACACGGTGCCGACTCGCCGTCATTAATCTTCAAAGGCACTTTTCTGTACTTTCTCAACTTCTTGAACTCAGTGCACTTAGCAGGCCCATGCCTACTTTTGGGTTGTTCCTGGGTAGCTGTAGGCACTGTGGGGGTGACTGCATCTGTATTTCATGATAACAAAAAATTGACTATTATCGAAGGTCTTCCTTAATCTTTGGTGTTTACAAATATATGGTTCAACAACAACAATTATTGAAATAACAAGCAAATGACGACCATACCAATATGTTCTCTATTCGGTTCAGGTTCTCTCATGGGTGAGGATTCTCTATTGGCATGGGGTGGGGGCTGAGGAATGGGACATGGAATCTCCCATGGATGACTAGGAGGCTGCGTTGAGTCATCTGAGCTAGACTGATCCGCATCTGAACTTGAACTATGGTAGGAATTGATACGAACTCCTCGGGGTCGACTGGCTCTAGTTAAGTATGGGACAAATCGTTTGGCCCGAATACCTCGTCCAACACCTTTTCCTCGGATGCTCTGTCCCCTTGCATCACCTACATTTGTATCACATTCCATTAGCGCAGAATGTGTTGCCACAAATTAAGGATGCAATGAACTAGTATGCATGAAATATCCAATAAACCTACTATATAAAAGTACGTTGAGTCAAAATATCTACCTTGAACATTAATACTCCTCATTTCCAGCAGAAATGGGAATGGTCAAACTTTTTTAAGACCCGATTCTGGCCCTAGAATGAAGGGAAACATAGTCATGATAATTATTAAAATTAGGTAGGAAAAGGCATAAGAGAGACATAATAATACATAAGTGGTTAAGCGATTATTTGCATAAGAAATAGACTGAACAATAATACAGCAATCTCTACCTTGATCGTGATGCGAGATGTGAGTGAATCCTTTATGCTCAGGGATGGGCTCTCGTCGTTCACGTGTCACTTTGGCCTTTATTGAGTGCGACACCGTGCCTTTTTACCTCCACCAAAGATGCAGTAATATCAATTTATTCGTTACAGTTAACTTATGTGATCCGAAAGAATAATTTATCAGGTTATAAGATAAGCAATCAAACTAAATTTTAACAAAACATTAGAAGGCCATTTGGCAAATGTTTCCATCCACTACTTGAGTCTATACTTGGAAATGCATAGACAACTGCCGGACTCAAAGTGGCAATCATTACATCTATACTCAATTAGTCAAGTGCGCATTCGGGATCTAGAGCTTGGAAAATATTTTTATTAAAAAAAAGTGATACATTAGTTGACCCAAAAGTACATTAATAAATCCATCTTGTGATTCCAAACTTTAAAGGGACATACATGTAATTCTTCGTACTTTAATTGTTGGCCACAACCCATTACAAAAAGGCAAACTAAGTTCAACAACAACAAAAATATTCGGCTTGTTGTCTATTCTGAACCACACTCGTCGTCTGTGTCTAAGTCCTCCTCATCAGAATATTCCCCATCGGCATATGCATCTCCTGAACCAGAAGCAACCATGCCATCATCAATAAAGTTGGATGAATTGATGTCTTCGATAGCCAGAACAGTAACATCTCGTGCATCAATGTGGATAGGTTCTATATCATTCCTATTAAGTGGAGTTGACACTGGACATGCATCACACTCCAATGGTGCATATGTATATGATGGATCATCTTCTTGATAGGCATCATCATCATTTGATTCGCCGTCAATATCTTCTAACACCCTCGGCACCGGTGGAATGTCATATACATTCCTATTCGTGAACTTCTGCACCACAAACCATCTCCCTTGGTACCTTATATCTTTGATGAAAAACACTGGGACGCCTGACATGCCAACACAAATGGTTCATCCTTATACCAAGTCCTGTCCATGTTGATACTGGTCATATGGTTATCAACTCGTACCCCACGTCTTTGATCCCCCACGTCAAACCAGTCACACATGAAAAAGTACACCCGACGCCGCCCCATGTAGTGTAACTCCATGATATCATTAATAACACCGTAGAAGTCAATATTATTAGTACTTTCGTCACCAATTACCAATACCCCTGAATTTTGTGTACATCGTCGAAGTTCACGATGTTTCGTATGGAACCTTTTGCCATTTATAATGCAAGCAGCATAGGATGCAACATAACGTTCAGGACCACAAGCTAACACATACAGATCAGCAGTCACATCAAGTGGGTTGGTGATACGCTGCTCCTGAACCTACAACAATATTGCAGGAAGGTAATCACTTATAGTTTCTTCAACTTAATCGGGAAGATTCAGGTTCAACTAACTAGGTAGGGAGCAAGCTAGCTTACACGTTGCTTGAACCAAGATGGAAATTCAGTTTGATGCTTTCGATCGGTACAATTTGGACTATGCACATTACATTTCTCGTAGTGCTCCCTGCATTTGGAGAACACAAAATCGTCCAAGCAATACACGTAAGTTACGTGTTGGGCATACAACATCAATGGGTTGTCCCCAAAAAGCCATAAGAAAATAATTAATCACTTTATACATAATGGATGCTTACTTTAGGTAGGGTGCAATCTCATCGCAGTTGTTGAGGACGTACCAGGTGGCTTCCGTAAGGAGTTTATTTGATAATTGCAAGTTTATAGCCATACCAATGGGTCGAACTTTCTGGTTGAAAATCTTGAATCCATCTATATTCTCCGCTTCTCCACCATCAATGTTGCGGTCCATTCGAATAAACTTTGTCTCGATATCTTGGAGATACATTGAGCAAAAAATCAAGCATTCGATGTGAATGTAGGCTTCGGCTATTGAGCCTTCTGGGCGGGCTTTATTCTTAACATACCTCTTGAACTTGCCGAGATACCTCTCAAATAGATACATCCACCTGTATTGTACTGGACTCCCAAGTATGGCCTCACGGGGTAAATGGACAACTATGTGGACCATGACATCAAAAAAGAATGGGGAAATATCATCTCCAATTTGCATAGAATTGTGATGATATCAGTTTGGAGCTGGGATAGGCGGTTAACATCTAGGGTTCGGGCACACAACTCCTTGAAGACTGTGCTCAATTCAATCAAAGCCAAGGCAATATCAGTTCGTAAGTACCCCCAACAGCAATAGGAAGTAGTCTTTGCATAAAAACATGACAGTCTGACTTTTCAATCCCGAGATTTTGCAATCACGTATAGAAACACAACGCGAGATATTGGAAGCGAAACCATCAGGGAATTTCACATCAGCCAACCATTCACAAAATTTATTCCTTTCATCACCGTGTAATGTGTACAATGCATGTGGCATTGTAACACATTCACCTTCATACTTCAAGTGTAATTCTTTTCTGTAACCCAAAATCTCCAAGTCACGTCGAGAATTGATGTTATCCTTAGTTTTACCAGGAACATTCATTAAAGTCCACAAGATGTTATCAAAAATATTCTTCTCAATATGCATGACATCTAGATTATGTCGAATACGCAGGGTTGCCCAATACGGTAGTTTGAAGAAAATGCTATTCTTTGTCCAGTTCAACTCTTCAGCAGTGCGTTTTCTCTTTCGACGTGATTTACCAAATTGCACATCCCCAAACATCTGTAGTTGAGCTAAAACATCAGCTCCTTCTAAAACACTTGGTGGCTTGCGATGATCTTTTTTACCATTGAACAAATGTTTTCTCCTTCTCCACATGTCATCTGGCGGCAAGAAGCAACGAATTGGAGTCTGTGCCCTCATTACAAGATGGACATGCCAATTTTCCTTTTGTCGACCAGCCAGAAAGATTCCCGTACATGGGGAAGTCATTAATTGTCCACATTAAAGCAGCATGCAACATGAATGTTTCCTTTGTGGAGGCATCAAACGTAGGTACCCCATGTTCCCAAAATTCAATCAATTCATCCAGCAACGGTTGCAAGTAAACATCGATGTCATTACCTGCAGATTTTGGCCCAAGAATAATGAGGGATGTCATGAAGAACTGATCTTTCATGCACAACCAGGGCGGCAAGTTATACGGGACTAGGATTACTGGCCAAATGCTATACAGTTTAGCAATATTGTTGAAGGGATTGAAACCATCACTTGCCATCCCAAGCCTTACATTGCGAGCATCCTGAGCGAACCAACTATGTTCTTCATCAAATCTCTTCCAGGACTCTGAGTCTGCAGGATGTCTCACAGTAGCCTCATCAGTCAGCCATTGTTCTTTATGCCATCTCATATCACCTACTATCTTTGCAGACATGAAGAGACGTTGCAATCTTGGCTTCAAAGGAAAATGCCGCAACACTTTTTGAGGGATAAGACGTGCCTTATGAGTATTAGGCATCCACCTTTAAGCCTTACAGGTAGGACATTCATTAAGATCAACATTTTCGTTCCAAAACAAGATGCAGTCATTGGGACATGCATGAATTTTGTGGTAGTTGAAACCCAGACTCCGCTCCATTGACCTTGACTCCTCATATGACTGTGGAAGTTCAGCATCAGGAAAGGCAGCCCGCAACAAGTTAAGTAGCATATCAAACGACTTTATTGACCACCCACCCAGTGTCTTAATGTGTAACAACTTCACAATGAATGATAGTTTTGAGAACTTTGTACAGCCAGGAAGAAGTGGACGTCGGGCATCCTCTAGTAGCTGGTCGAAAGATGAACTTGGGGAGGGATCTGGTATTGATCCACCAGTTGGCAATGGATTGGCATGATCTTGGGGCACATCAACGAATGTGCCTGACCGGATGTCATCTAACATATGGACCATGTCATCAATGTACTCGTCGGCACCATCTCTTTCACTATCGTCGTCGTCGTCATTGAAACTTCGTGTTTCCTCCTCCCCATGAAATATCCAATGGCTATAATTTGGATTGATCCCTTTAATGTACAAGTGACTCTCCACTTCAAATATAGGCAAGAAGAACATATATTACGGAATTCACGGCATGGACACCGAATGCGTTCAATTTCTCGGGAATGGTTTCTAGCTAGGGTGAGGAAAGTGTTAACCCCCTCGGCATATGCAGGTGAACGAAGTCTATCGGGCAAGTTCATCCAGCTTTTGTCAAACTAAAAAGGTTAAAAATAGCATATTAGCAAGAAGGATAACTTCAATTTAGCTATATGGAGGATGGGTAAAGAATTTGATAAAGTGCATTGGTGAGGAAAAGTGTACAACGAAGTCAAAGTTACTTGCATGTGGAAAACAAGAGAAAATTTCATAAATGATACTAACCGGGTTTGTCATGAAGATCGTTGTGGAGTGGTAGTGGTGAATAGTTGATTGTGTTTATTCCAGGAGTAGTGAAATACTGTAGAAAATATACGTCATAATGTTAAACATAGTCATATATGTGAACATTGTTGGTATAGGGCAGAAATAAGGTGGATATAAAGATGCTAACTAGATGGTATAGATACAGAAGAGTTGGAAATATTTTGAAGGTTATGGCTGCGTGTAGATGGTATGCTTGAATATTATCGTTACTTATAAGGAAAAGCAGTACCCCAAGTTATGCTTGTTACAATGATGTGTTGTTTAATGACTACTGTAGATATAATCATTAAATGAACGTGTTTTCATGGACGCCTTTTCCCCGCCTTGATCAGAACTATAATGGGAGGAGGTACCAGAAACATTAGACTAGTGTGAATAATTTTGAAGTTACCGCTTTGACCAATAAAAAAAGAAGGATTATTATAGTGGTGCATTTTAGTCTTGAGTGGGAAAAAAAAGACGTCTAGAGTAAGATAGAAGCTAGACTATAGATTGCAATTGAGAGAAATAAAATTGGCCACAAATTCAATAAAGTAAGGTTAGGAAGACTTAATACTCATCTTTTGTTATTCATCATCCACTATTAAACTTCTAAAAACAACAATATGTCCATAATACTTGGAATTTCCTTCCAATTAATGCAATTGGACCTATAATTGTTTGAGAAGTTTAATTTTGACCCGTCGAAATTACCTTGACTCACCAACTTACATGTAATTATACTATAAATAGTGTTGGACTTAAAGTATGAGTATCACAAAACTAATTTCAGAACACCCAAATATGATGGTTCTTCATTTCTAACTTGCACATTTCACTATAAGAGAATTATGCCACAACCCATGCATGCAAACCTCATAGACCGAAACTGCACTTAATGATGCAAACTATCAATGAAACATATCAAAATCCATGAACAGATTTACACGCCATAATACCACGAGAAAATGTATTAACTTTAATCAAACCACAATTAACAAAAACGCTATCAATATTCGAATAGCTAATTATGACTCATTGGTTGCATTTATGTGTTCCCCTTGTGTATTACAACTTAGCAATACAAAGTAAGACCAACTTAGTAATCGGTAAGTAATTTTCCAGAAATTAAGAAAACTTAGTTTTAAAACTAAGTCTTAACATGATAGGGCAACGTATACATGTAAAAGAAGCCACATGATACAACAACTAGGCTTGGCCGAGATGAGCATAGCACAATTGAGAACACCAAATGCCTTTTTTTTATGGTAAAAAATAAACAGTTTATGTAGGCAATATAAACTGATGTTGTCTTATGTTTACAGTAATTAAGGGCCCCCTGCCTCTTTAATAAGATCTTCTATTCAGCACATGCACGGAAAGCTCCATTCATATATGTCACCTCATCCTTTCAATTGTCCTAATGATACACACATTAGCATTTGTTTAGGAAACACTTAATGTTGTGAGAGCTAAAAAAGACTGCATAAAGAAAATGCCATGATATAATTCCCTGAATCTAATATTAATATGCAAAACATATACATAGCGACCAATATTAAAGATACGAAAGAGAACAATAATCAGTTAATATATGATTGTTATACCAGCATATGATTGTTAAGATTCTGACATGATGTTCTACATATATATGTGGTTCTTTCAATTGGGAAAAGGAAAAAAAAAAAAAAAAAGTAATTCTCATGTTCTCAAAGGGACATCGATCCAAAGATTTCTTGATACATTATTTGTCTTTGAATCAAAGTCATATCAATATTATAGTTCATGAGATGGATTGCTAGCTGGTGCCTAAAAAAAAAAAGGAATCCTAAATGGGTTCTAACCTAAAAGCATATACCCATTATGACAAAGAAATCCCATCCGAGTTTCTTCGCCAAATTTTGTTTTTTCAAACAAAATTTGAACCATCAAGCTTCTTTGTGGGTTTCTTAATGGGATGTGCTTTTCCTTGCTTTATTCTCCTACATTCCTCTCCTGGACGCACAACTTTCTTGGTAGACATCAATCTTTCTACACACCATTTTCCTTTGAAACAAGGCCATCAATACTTTCGACTTCAGTGGCTGTACTCATCTCAACATCAACTTTTTCCAGCAGGGCCTTTTTCAAATTAATCAATCCCATTATCATGCCGAGTAGTACTGCTCTCAACCTGTTAATCTTAATTAATCATGATTCTTTCTAATTAATTTTAATTCATTTGCACTATATTATTATTATTCTCCCACCAAAATCAGAGATCAAGACATATATAAATATTACTCAAAATCATAATGCAATGGCCTCAAACGACTTCGAAGATAATTAAAAAGGACACGATTCTTATTTATTCCTTGATTCATGCTAAATTTTCCAATTTTCAACGCGGTATCAGTACTCCTGCTAATTAATTGGCATATATATAATCCCTTTAATTTACAAGCAAAATCAATTCCAAATTCTATTTTCTGATCTCCAGGGACTTCCATTAATATTGATCATTAATCTGATCATCACATGCCATGATCCGATCCATTTGGAACCTTTCTTCATTTGTTTAACTTAGCCCACGATCACGAACTATAATTATGTTGGCAACAAGGATTAAAGAAAAGATAAGAATATCACATGGCAATGGTGTTGCCAATTAAAGCCCCATTAGTTAAAAAAAAAAAAGAAAAAAAAAGCAATAAAGATGCAATATATGCCCCTAATGGCTATCAAGAAAGCTCACATAGATTGACAAGGGAAGCATCAGGGCTTTTATCCGATGTTTCGTTTTACATACAAACATATAATAAATATTCCTCCTTTTAAAAAAGTTTTCCCCCATGTGTATGTGCGGCCAAGAATCATGGCTTCTCTATAATTGTGTATTGGTACTATTAGAGAGATTAGCTGCGCGCGATTTCTGCCATTCGGATGCCACTAGTTTATGGCCTAAACTGTGCTCGAAAAAAGAAAGAAAGAAAGAAGAAAAGATTTCAGTAAGGTCATGTTTGCCTGTCAAGTCCCACGTACAGGGCCATGTGGTTTTTTGCACACTATTCTATATAGAATCTCATAAACATTATCTCTCTCTCTCTCTCTCTCTCTCTCTCTGATCTGAGACATGCATGCGGAACCAGCAGGCTGAAAAGCTTCTCTACATGTGTTAGAAATACTAGATCAGAATGCACAGCGGAAGCGATATTACCTTATAGGAAATATCTCGGATCTAGTGCGGCTGTTCCACGGATTATCTAGCGTCATTGTTCATCCACGATCTTTGCATCCATGGTGGAGTGTGTTACGTGGTAATACCAAAGCAACACTCACACGTTCCACAGCCTCGATGCCGTGACTAGAGAGAACCATTTGAGAGAGAAAGCTTGTTTATCCAAGTCACATTTCCAAAGAGGGGGAGAGACTATGTAAATAGCCTCTCTAGTGTAACCCCCCTTTCTGGCCATTAAGTGCCAGCCATCAAGCCTCATGAAGTGGCTCTTAAGCCACTTCATAATCCCCAAGAGCAGGTGAAGGGGTGCCCACTATGGGTGCCCCTTTCTTACATCTCCCACTCACACATAGTGGGCAAGACCCCAGGTCTGCATCTCTCAATATGTTCTCAATCTTGTTCATACTGGCAAATAGGTCGTGCGACCATCGAGCACAGCTGTAAAAGAAAAATGGGAGCACTATACCAAATCTCTCCAAGAGAAGACCAGCATAGCAATATCCCTAAAAGTGTCTCGTTATGCCCCGACTCATTTGGTCACATCAGACCAAGCATCCCTAATCCCTCTCGAGTCCAAATGACTCAGAGCAATGCTCAATCTCCATAAAACATGATGTACTCACAGCTATATCGCAACTACCAAGAAGCAACATAACTTGCCGGCAATGAGTACACACCATTATCGATGTGTTACCAAATAGTCTTCCCTTCGCGCTCATGTCATTTAGTTTCAGTCTAGTCGCTTTCCCAGCAATGCCTCTTTAGACCGCATCATACATGGCCATAGATAACATGCCAAAGTAGCAGACACTAAAACATCAACCTCGTAACATAGTCAAAGGTCTCCTAAGGGCATAAATAAATTAAGGTCATCAATTATGACCTACAGGACTCACACGGTGAGGAAGCAGGGAACCATTCACTCACCTCTACTGTTGGTCACAAAAGCACATGTAATATAAAATACATGTTACGGTGGATTTCTCTTTCCGAAGAAAAAACGTATATCTAATCTCAATATACCGTACAGATCTTAGTCTAGTCGCTATCTCAGCGCCTAATCCGAGTCCCTCCATTTGCTCGCTATCCAAAGCGCCAAAGAGGATCTCGCATCTGGCTTAAACCACAGGCTACATGGATTGTGGGTAACCATGCACGGTCCTTAGACCTCATCTTAGTTCCTACTAAGGCGACGTATCTTTTGTGTCTTACAACTTATCCCTCTCTGGACAAGTATCGAGTGACACATTGTCTCATCTTTGCTCGCTACCTCTTTATAGCGCCAAAGGCAATCGCTCGTGTGAGTGAGCCGATCTAAGCCTGTCAATATACCTTTTTCACCATAACTCCTAAATTTATGGTGAATGTGTGTGCTTACCAAAGAATGCTTCTAATCACGCCACATGATCATAGAACACATCAGTATCATGTGCATGACGAGCAATACCGTGAGGTACAGAGAAATCACATGGTCAACAACAAATTATTAAACCGCAACTCTCAAATGGTGTTTAATGACCATTTCTCTCCATGTGCATTCTAATGTGTAGTAACTTTCCAAAACATGCTCCTACCAAGAGACTCAGCTTTTACATGTAAAAGTCCTTTGCACAACCATGAAGTCAGCGATGACTCATCACGAATCTAATTTAGGTCAAACTCACAATATAAGCTGTAGATTCTAGTCAACAAGTCTAACTGCGATTTTTAAGAATCTACAAGATGACCTCAAATGTTATTCAGCAAACTTAATTTGCGACTTCAAGGTTTCATATGAATCTCTTGCACTCAACAAAAGCATGTGAGATAACCATAATTTATTTTTCATTAAGAGTAAAGCGATTAGGGCCTTTGCCCCCAAAGACAATCATAATAGTCTAGTAATTACTTTTAACGACAATCGCATCACAAACTCACTTAACAAAGTAAGCCATATTTACCCTCTAACAAAATCTTAACCTCTAACTCCCATGAGCAAACCATAATGGAAACACCAAACAGTATAGACAAAACTAGATTCTTTAGTATTTTCTATCCCAATAATTGTCTACAGATTTTGAACAAGAGCTCCTAGAAACTGTTTTTCTTGTAAACAGTCTCACAAGACATGAAACCTGAGCTTCTTTTCACAAACCCATGTCCATCACCTAGTAGTATGGAAAACCTCTTATTAGGCGACAATTAATTATTTAAGACAACTAGTTCGCAATATCTCTTATGATGACACTTTTCTAATATTTTCAACAGCGTTCAAAGAACCACATTTTATTCAATAGGTCATTTAAAAAAAACGACTAGGTACATTGGGTATCTTTGAATAGATGGTTTGTTTAGGCCGCATGTAAACAGCACCAGCAACATTCATTCGCTTTATGTACCAAAATAGTACTAGCAACAATCATGCGCTCAAAGTACTTCATGCCTAAACATCACAAAAACGAACCATCTAATTCTCCTATGAGAATTAGCTATTTAACACCTTCAAGAAAAGTTTCAATAAATATGCGATCAATAGCTATCTAAATGCAACTCAATTAGTGCCAAGAGATAGATCTATACCTCTATCAATTAGATCAACAACCCCAGATCGGATCATATAAGCGAAGCAAATCTAAGATTCTATGTTGGGATTCCTACTATGTGAATTCAATATCTTTAGCGGAGCAATATTACAAAATATTCTCTTCTAGTCTCTAAACGACGAGAGAATATTGATATAAAGCTACCACGCTATTTAAGAGAATCTTTATATTCTATAACTTTTGAGAGTCACTATCACTAATGGTACACCTTAATTCAAAGGTATACTCCCACTATTTTCGGCGATCTTATATAAAAATAATTTCAAAAATATTAAGATTAAGGTAATGTGGAATGAAACATTATGAAAATGTTTCCAAAAATAAGTGTTACAAAAATCCACAATTCCCCACCCTCGCCGAAAATACGAGTAATTTTCTTGACTCAACCAAAAAATGATCAAGCTGAGGTCTCTCGATTTTTAATAGAATTCACGTTTGCACAAAATAGTCACTCAGCCTTTCTCAAAAGCAAATGAACTCGATCTAAGGACGACAAATCAAAATTAAGGCTGCAACCCCATATTACATCAACCCAAGTGTGATATAACAACTGCTTTGCGCCATAATTCATTTATAACACCATTCTCAGCAAGTCAATAAACTGCGAGATAATTGTTCTCATCATATAACTCATACGATTGCGATTTTTTAAAAAAATTTTAATTGAAAAATATATTTTCATAGAAAAAATTTTGGATCGCATTTATATGATTTTTTTTTTTTTTATGAAAGAACTGATCTCATTAATCATAAGTGTCAAATACATCAAACTCCAGGAACAAAATCAAGTAAAAACAACTACATCATTTCTTTTGTGACTATAGGTAAGATACATGAGGGGCATGTTTCAATATCATAGATATCCTCTGAGCAACCAAAAGCAGTTTTTGCTAGATCATGTGTTGCCATATTAGCTTCTCGGTAGGTATGTGTAACTGACCAACAGGCATAGGAATTCAGAATCTCTCTTGCATCTTCTACCAGGCAGCCACCCAAGCTACAATTCTTTGTGTAATTCTTCAATAAATCCACCACTTGCTTTGAATCACCCTCCGGACAAAAATGTGTTATGCCAACCTCTTTGCAAAAAACTGCAGCTAGGAGCATACCGTATGCTTCAGCATCAAAAGAGGATCCTTTGAGATTTCTGTGTGCCTGTAAACCTCCAATAAAGAAACCATGGTGATCTCTGATGAGAACTCCAATTCCAATTTTCCTGTCCTTTTGATTTATAGCAGCATCCCAGTTGACCTTAAATAACCCCTCCTCAGGCTTTGACCATCTTGGAACCCCTGCATTAGTTGTGAGCTTGGCCCCTATGTCCTCTGTGAGAGCTTCCCTAAAAGATACCAGTTCTGCTTTGGCCAGTTGGTGGAGAGCATTTGGGTGTTTAAATTCTTTACCAAGAAGAGTATTGTTCCTTCTAGTCCATATGCCCCTCATAGTTGCTGCCACTTCTTCTAGTTCCTCTAAACTGAGTATCTCAACGAGTCTGGACCAGATATAAAAAATCAGATCACTTTGCACGGATAGCTTTTGCACCTTTTTCACTCCCTGACCCCACACATCCTTAGCAACAATACATCCCCACAGAACATGTCCAGAGGTTTCTGCCTCCTGCTTGCAGGTCAAGCATGAGCTGTGTTCCACCACTTTCCTCCTTCTTAGATTTGCTAGAGTTGGTAAAGCCTCATTGCATGCTCTCCATAAGAACATCTTGGTAGCAGGGGTTACTCTTAGCTTCCAAATAGTTTTCCAAGCCTGTTTTTCTTTTTCTTTGCCTGAGGTCTCCCCTTCCTGATCACACTCCAACACTTTACTGAGATGGTACCCACTCTTGACAGTGTAAAGCCCATTTGTAGTGAATTGCCACACTAATTTGTCTTCTCTCCCCCTCATGCTAATCGGTATTGATTTAATGTCAGTTATTTCTTGCTGGGTGAACAGCTCTTGTAAGAGGGGTTCCTTCCATTGCTGCATTTGGGGGTCAGTCAGATCACAAACCTTTTCAGACCAACGATCCACCTCTCGGATAGACTGAATCTTATATGGAGGTGAAAAAGGTAGCCATTTAGCTAACCATATGTTAACTTGATGGCCATTCCCCACCCTCCATATGAGACCTTCCTTTAACAAACTTAGCCCTGCATGAATGCCTCTCCAGGCAAAAGATGGCCCTGTCCCCACTTTGGCTTCTAACAACCCCACCTTACTAAAGTACTTCTGCTTAAGGATCCTGCCCACCAGAGAGTTTGGGTTTTGTAAAATTCTCCAACCTTGCTTAGAAAGTAAAGCAAGGTTGAAACTCCTCAGATCTCGAAAACCAAGTCCTCCCATTTCTTTGTTATGGCTGAGTTGCTTCCAATTGACCCATTGAATTTTGGAACTATCTTCATTGAAGCCCCACCAGAATTTCCTGAGTAATTGATTTAGCTTACTGGTGATGGAGATTGGTATCATGAACATACCCATAGCATAAGTGGGAATGGCTTGAAGAACTGCTTTGAGAAGGACTTCCTTACCTGCTACAGAGAAAAATTTGTTTTTCCAGTTGGAAACTCGACTCCATGTTCTATCAATAAGAGTATGAAAGGATGCCACCTTTGCTCTGCCCACCAATGCAGGTAGTCCCAAGTATCTTTCAAGAGTGCCAGATGATTTAACCCCTGTAAGCTCCAAAATTTGTTGTTGAGCTGCCTGGCCAGTGTTTCTACTAAAGAAAATAGAGGACTTGTCTTTGTTTATCACCTGTCCTGAGGCCTTCTCATATATGTCAAGTATGTTGAGCACATGTCTGAGTTCCTCAGCTTTAGCTTGGCAGAAGAGCAGACTGTCATCTGCAAAAAAGAGATGGTTCACTGATATTGGACCTCTTCCAATAGGGACAGGAGTCAAACCACCACAGGCTTCAGCTTGGTTTAAAAGTGCAGTGATAGCTTCTGCACATAAGATGAAAAGGTAAGGGGACAAAGGGTCTCCTTGCCTAAGTCCCCTTGAAGGCAAAAATGACTCTTGAGGCTCCGCATTTACAAGTATAGAATAGGATACAGATTGGAGGCAGGTCTGAATTAATGTAATCCACTGAGGAGGGAACCCCATCTTGATCATAATAGCTTCCACAAACTGCCATTCCACCCTATCATATGCCTTACTCATACCTAGTTTCATAGCCATAAATCCTCTTTTACCTTTCATTCTTGAGTTCATGGTATGTAGGATCTCATAAGCTACCAATGTGTTATCAGAAATGAGTCTCCCGGGAACAAAGGCACTTTGGTTAAAGGAGATGAGCTTAGGCAGAATAGCCTTCAGCCTGTTGGCAATGGTTTTGGAAACAATTTTGTAAACAACATTACACAAACTAATGGGCCTGAAATCAGTAACTCTCTTGGGGTTTTTAACCTTAGGAATGAGGGTAATGAAGGTGTCATTAACCTCCTTCAGAGAACCACCCTGGTTTAGTACTTTGAGTGCAAAATTACACACTTGCTCACCCACCACCTCCCAATGCTTTTGGTAAAACTGAGCTGGGAATCCATCAGGGCCAGGAGACCCTAGTGGATTCATCTGAAAGATAGCTTCTTTTATATGTTCTTTATTGAAAGGGGTCATTAACCAGGCCTGCATCTCTAAGTCCAGTTTTGTTCCCAATGCAAATAGGCAGTTTTCAAAATTAGTGGGGTGTGTAGAGGCAAATAGAGAAGAGAAAAAACCTGTGAATACACCTCCAATCTCTGCCTGCTCAGTTACAATCCTCCCTTGTGAGGCCTCAACCCTTTTAATATAATTGGTCTTTCTTCTTTGACTTGCCTGCATATGAAAGTAATGAGTGTTCCTGTCTCCATGTTTGAGCCAGTGTTGCTTTGCCCTTTGGCGCCACTTTAAATCATTTTCTGTCATAGCAGACACCACATCCTCCTGGGCCTTTTTCATGCAAGCAAGATGTCTGCCTGAGCCAGATTCTTGTAATTCCCCAATGCTTTGTAGCCCCTATGTGATGTTCATGTTCTGCTGCTTCTTTGCTTTCTGCTTCCAAGCCAGCAGCTCCTGTTGGCAAGCATCTAGTTGTTTTCTCAGGTCACTAGCCTCACAACTTGATCTAGTGTCCCTCCTCCATGCCTCACTGACTACCTTTTGGCATTCTTCCTTTAACTCCCATGCCATCTCATATCTAAAGCACACTCTTCTTTTCCTTCTCTTGTGGCTTGTTCTGCATGTTTCAATGAGGAGAGGTGAATGGTCAGATTTAACTGCTGCAAGAGCAGTGCATGAGCTATGGCACTGGAGGTCGCGTGTTGGATGCTTATTGGAGTTCATTGTCACCGTCAACCGTGGAGGCCCTCGTTTGCACACAGAATTGGATAAGTGAAACGCCTATTGGACTAGATACCGTTGGCGTTGATGCCGAGAGCTATAGGCTTGAATCGGGTAAGTTTATATGCTTTTAAATGATGATTTAATTATTTTTAATGTTTCTAACTTCTAATTTTTATGATTTTATAGATCTAATTGTGAACCCTAACATAATTACCGATGATTGAGAGTCTGGAACGGACGCTACTTGAGAGTTGGGATGGAGTTGGGAGAACCTCCTTTCTTGGTAAGAATCAAATTATTCTTTTACCGTATTCAATTTTTTATTATCAATTTTTTTTCATCTATTGATTGCTACTTTCTATCTTCATTTCAGGCATGACCAATGGAACAAAAAGTATTTGACTGAAATCCGTGTTTAATCGAATTGTAGTTATATTTCAAATTATAGTCATATTGTTATTACGTTATAAATGAGACTGTTATAACTTATGGCTACATCATACATGTTATTTACTTTTTAAACTATTTATATAGTTATATTTATGTAGTTATATCCCGAGCAAAGACGTGAGATAAGTACTCTTTATTCTATAATTTCTATTAGTACTTATCCATCCTCTCTCAAACGTTTAGAATTTATTATCCAACTGAAATTAATCGAATTATAGAAATTCGTACCATCATTCTTTTTTATAAAATTTTAAATTTATGTAATTTTCAACTCATGAGTCATGAGCACTTTTAATGCTAAATTTCAGGCGGACATAAAACAAATTAAAGATATAATCAAAATTCAGTAACAAAATCAGAACGAATATTTAAATTATTGAAAACTCTTGAATAAACCAAATATTTGTAGATCGTTCACTTTTAAAAAAAATATATATGTTGCTCACTATCTGAAACGAAATTGAACAATAAAATTTAAATAATAAAAAAAAAAGAACAAAATTTCCGAAATTGAGTTCAGAAATTTTGTTCGGAGTCGGAGCTCCGACCTCCGTTCGGAACTCCCTCCGAACTTTAGTCGGAGTTCCGATCGGAGGTCGGAGCTCCGACCTCTGTTCGGAGTTCCGATCGGAGTTCGGAGCTCCGACCTCCGATCGGAATCGGACTCCGACTACGTTCGGAGTAGGAGTTGGAGGGGAAATTCGGTTCCGACTTTT
This sequence comes from Juglans hindsii, assembly GCA_003123825.1. Classification (NCBI taxonomy): domain Eukaryota; kingdom Viridiplantae; phylum Streptophyta; class Magnoliopsida; order Fagales; family Juglandaceae; genus Juglans; species Juglans hindsii. Next base: position 139,709 of record QEOW01002231.1, on the reverse strand, counting down.
GTCGAAGTCGAAGGTCGGAAATGACAACTCCGACTCCGTCGGAGTCGGAGCCCACCCCTACTTGGGTGTGGGTTACGATGGCGACGTGGAGAAGTCGAGAGGGAAGGAGGCTCGTTTCGGGGGTGGAGGAGAGGGAGAGAGAGGCGTAGTGGGGAGGCTAGGTTCAGCGAGGGGTGGTCGCCGATGAGGTGGTGGTGGCACGGCGCTATAGTGGTGGCTGGCGACTGGGCTGTGGCTGAAGGAGAAGAGAGGGAACAGGGGAGGGGTTCCGTCAACTGCAAGGGGGAGGGAGGAGAGAGAGGGAGGAGAGAGAGGGAAAATAGAAGTGAGGGGGAAAAGAGAGTGAGGTTTTAATTTAGGTGCTTTATCTTTGATCTTCAAATTTATGGTAGTGAAGATTAAACTAATTTGTGGCGGTAAAATGTCCCAGTAAATTTTTCACCTCAAAATCTGTTTCCCCCCACAAAGTATGATTTTACTCACCCCGTAATCTGATGGTAAAAGTTTTTTGTTTTTTTCCACAAACAATTTTCTTGGGAAAAGACCATATTTAATTTTATTATTATTTTCGGCAGGTATTTATTGCTCAAAATTAATAATTTCGTTGCAAATACTACTTAAAAAAAAGTTCAGCAAGCAAGATTATTTTTGGCGATAACACGTCGTCAAAAATAGTTAATAACTTTGTTGCAAAAAATGAGTAACTCACTATTTTTAGAAAGTTTATTTGCGGCAACTTTTTATTGCTGCAAAAAATATTTATGTCATGGTTCCCACAAAGTTTTACTTGCCGACGCGATCTCGTGGCAAAAAACTTGTTTTTTTTTCCCACGACAGTTTTCATGTCATGATCATACTATTTGCCACGATTGTATATCGTGGGAAAAGAATTCGTGGGAAAAGTCCACATTTGTTGTAGTGAATTAACACAATACGGTAAGCATACTTCCACACGCACAGCTCAGAAATGGTATTCCCTTTAATAATATATAGCAAGCATTACAACAAAAGTATGGCCACCTCACAGCCATAGTCTTAGTTTACATAAAATTTATACCGAACAAAAGAGGCAACGGTGATCGAATTCAAAACATTACACTTTCATTTCAGAATTATATAGAATAACTCTTCCAACATAAAATAGTGGATCAACACGAGTCAAAGACACAACATCTTCTCACACAATCACACCCAAAAAAAAATCAAAATCAATGAGAATCAAGGATGATTCTTCTCAACAATCAGACTCACCACTAGGTTTTAATCTCAATAAAGGTATGATTTTTATATGGGTCAAATTCCCAAAATTCGTTACGAGCTTGGTGGAATTCTTAATTCCTAAGTACTACCGAGCACTCAAACCAAATCATTGATGGGTCTATTATATTTTTAACTTCTCATAAAAGTATTAAACTGCTTTATGCATGTGAGTCTCAAACTCAACTCCATTTATATGAGTCTCAAACTCTGAAGACTTAGGTATTATTTGAGGATACAGAAATAGCATATACCCCTACCTTCCAAATGTGAGAACTGCTATATGTGTCAATCTGGATGTAGATTGAATCCTTATATTATTATACCATGTCCTATACATGTAACGGTGAAATCACCAATTTTGTGTGCAGTTATTTTGGTCATTTGCTTTGACTTGGGATGGATTTGTAACGCCGAGGCCGAGCACGAAGCTTGTGTTCAAATTTTTTTATGGAGTTAATATGTATTAAAGCCCAGATTAGATTTAATTCGTAATTTTGGAAATAGGTAATGGGCCCAATTTATTATGATGGACTATGGATTGGACTAGCTAATTATGTTAAAACTTTATGGACCAAGTGAAATTTATTTATTTGGTATTTAGCTCTAAAAATTTATGGAATAAGTTAGGCTAGTTGGAATTTGAATTGAGGCCCATTAATATTTGTAAGATATGAAAATACGAACAAGCCAATGAAAGAGATTATTTGGACTACTTTAACCTGTCAAACCCAAGTTAAAGCTGAAAGGAATGTCTTAGACAAGGGTATGATCCATGCATGTTCATCTCTCCCTTATCTTTCATTAGGGTTTCCAACAACGTGTATATATAGGTAACCATACATTGAGATCAAATTACATGCACAACAGATTCTCCCACATCTCACAAATTTGCACCCACGGTTTCCCCTTAGGCCCTTCTTATAGCACGAAACAAAAGACTCCCCATAGACTAGGGTTGTTGTTGCACCACTGTAGAATAGCACTACCAAGATCCTCCACGTGAGCTACCCTACTTCTCCACATAGCCACGCCACACCAAACCTACCACATGTGAGTCCTTTCAAGTAGCAACTCCACCCCATCTCATGGCAAAGCAGCCCCGAACGGAAAACCTAAAGTGTTGAGATCACCCCTGCAAGATGGAAGCCTCAGCCCCCCACTATGCATCACCACCCCCATCTCATGACGTTGCACCCTCACGGTCTCCCCACAGCCCATAACTCTCTGTTACGTCCCGCAACATTGTTAACCCAGTACACCACCACTGTAACACACCTGCTCAGCCTTTGTGAACCCACCACGATTACTACAACCAAGAGCCGCAACCCTTCATTTAACACCCAAGAAACCACCTATCTTTTGCTTCTAGAAAACAGAGCAAGTGCTTTCTCAAGCCCTCCGTTGAGCCCCCCTCCGTCGGCATCTCACTAGGTGTTGCATCTCACTAGTAGCGAATAATAAGATTTTAATTTTATTTTAAATACTTTAAAACTAACTAAGCCTATTTTAATTAAATGAAAATTTTCTTTTTCTACTTTAATAGATTATGCTATGATTATGTTAAAAGAATATTTTAAATTGGAGATGTATCTTATATGGGCATTGTGGTAATTAGCAAAAATTATAGTCATGCATTTTAGAAATAATTTGGAGTTTAATAGTTGAGAAATTAAGTGGATATTGATGAATTTGGAGAGTGGTGGTATTTTAGGGTTATGAGAATTTTAGGTTTTGAGGAATTAAAATAGGTCAATTTAGCATTTTAGGTTTAAATATCAAAATATGTGTTCGATTAAGAATTTACGAAGTTATCAGACTATTTTATAGTTGATGAATAATATTTGTTCGGCACTGTTTCAAAAATTTCTAAAAAATTAAAAAGTCCAGGTAAGCGAGGTTCCTAGACTAAACTTTTCATAGAAGGAAAATAAACTATGGTTGGTTTATGAAAATGTGCATGATATGTTTTGAAAAGAAAATGTGAGAATGACTTTAGTTCTATGTTCTGCATTACTCATGGATCTGTATGAAAGAGAAAAATATTTTCTGACATTATTGGTGCAGACTTGAGCAAAAAGTTTAGCATTATATTTCTGAATCATGCAAAAAGAGCTAATATGAATTCTAAAAATTTGTATTTGTTATATGAAAATGCTATGAATCTATTTTGATATGTGAAAATGACATGAATATGATTAGTACTTTGTTTGATAGGATGTGTCATCTGAAAAACTTTTGGCACGACTTTTTGATTCTATGTCTAATTCTATTTCTAGTGATGATTCGATGATTCTGATTCTGTTTTGATCTATTATATGTCCCTACCACAGTGATAATAGTGTCCTCTGACCCTGTCACAAGTGATAGTAGTGACTTCTGCCCCTGTCACAAGTGATAATAGTGACCTTTAGCCTCGTCACGGGACATAATAGTGACCTATGGCCTTGTCACGGGACATAAAAGTGACCTTTAGCCCTGCCATGGGATACAATAGTGGTCTTTGGCCCCGCCATGGGATATAATAGTGGTCTCTGTTCTAAGTGCAATCGTTTTAGTAACATGATGATTTATGTTTTGATTTGCTATCCTCAGAATCCACAGCCCTACCACAGGGGTTAAACACGATCTCTGTTCTAATATGAAGCTCTGATATGATATGATTTGATATGATAAGATGATGATGTTCAATCATGTTATGTCAAAAAAAATATTTGAATATGAACATTTTGAACTGTCGCTTTGATATTCTGATAACATGTTTTTTTTATCTGCATTCTGAAACTAAAATGTTTTGTTCTGCCATCTGAACTCTGTGGAAAGACTCAAGTTTACACACTAGTATATGTTCTCTACTTATTGAGTTGGCGATAACTCACTCCTTATCTCCATAATATTTTTCAGATGAAGTGAATGTTTTAGCTGAGGATCGAGAATAGGAAGCAAGGACAAGATTGCTAAGTGTACGGAATAAGTACCGAGATTACTGAAAAAGTTCTATTTTGTAGCTTGATTTGGTGGATATCCAAATATGTATATTTGACAAAATTCGTTGAATTTATAGTTATGTATTCTTTGAAAATAGATAAGGTTATGTTTATTGTGTCTTTTGGAATATTTATTTGTATTGTGAAAGATAACTTTAGGTGACCGTAAGTAATTCCCTGGACCTTCCAGGACCAGGGCGTTATAGTTGGTATTAGAACTAGGTTTGAGATTGTGTAGACTTATAATATTTGAGGTTTTGGGTATTTTGGGCTCCAAGAAATAATTTTCAGATTCGAGGTATAGACATTTGTGGACTGTAAGCAATGATTATATTTGTATTTAAGGTTTCTCGAGATATGTACTAGGAATTATGAGCTCTTAGATTTTGTGGATTTTAAGAATTGATCTTCATGACATTTGAGGTTTTAGAGTTGGTGAAATTTGGAGAATTAGTTCCAAGATATTTGAGGTTTTAGATAAGAACTTAAGGCTCAGATGTTAGAGCTATGCATAAGCTTAAGTGAATATTAGGCTTTAGATTCAGTATATTTTAATTTATGAACTGATCTGATTTGGTGCTTAGCTTCTGGTCTTGTAGCGAAGTTTGCCTTGAGGTCAAGTTTAAGAGTAGCTGTGGTAAATCTTTACACGTAAGATTTAATCAGAATGTTTTGGTTTAAATGGAATGAACTATTGATGAGCATGGTTTCTTTAAGTCAATTTAGTATATGAGAAAGAACGAGTAAGACAATAAATTGTTGATTCATGATATATATAACTTAATTGGTAGTTACATTTACACTTAGTTATTGTTTTTATTTTTCCCTTTGAAACGTTGAACCAAGTATGAGTCTTCTAGGATGACAGCTCGTCGTCGTGTTCGAAATCTTGGGGACTTGAATGCGGAAAATGAAGAGGATGGATGCACCGTAGAGCAGTTCAACCAGATGCACTCTCCCACTTTTGATGGCCGGGGCGACCCGACCTTGGCTGAGGACTGGATCCAAGACATTGAGGAGATACTTTGTGTCTTGAATTGTACTGAAGAATAGAAAGTATTGTACCCCGCCTTCAAGCTGACAGGTGAGGCTAAAAGATGGTGGATATTATAGAGAACCATTAGGGAAGCTGATGATAGGGGAGTTGTTAGTTGGCCCTACTTCAAGCAGGTTTTTTTTTATCGTTTCTTTCCTAGATTGGTTAGAGACGCTAAGGCTAGTGAGCTTGCTAACTTAGTACGGGGATTATGATAGTACAACAATATGCAGCTAGATTTGTTGAACTATTGCGCTTTGCCTTATACCTAATCCGTGATGAGGAAAGAAGAGCCCAAAGTTTGAGGAGGAACTAAATAACTGGATATATGAACGAGTGGTGGCCCTTTAGATTCCAAATTTCTTTGAGTTAGTACATAAGGCCATAATACTCGAGCGAAGTCTCAGGAGAAGTGCTGAATTTCTGGAGCAGAGCATGAGGTCGACGCCATTGAGGTTTTCGTTGAGTGAGAACGAAGAACCATGGAAGAGGAGGAAAGTAGAGAACAACCTGCGCCAGAGGTAGGTTCAGGATAATCAAAGAAATAACCCCTGTAAGTCATGGAATATAGTACACTTTGGGAAATGCAGAAGAGAAATTGGTGCATGAGGCAAGAATCAACACAATACAGTGTCGGCCCGAGTTCAACATGATACAGGTACTCTACTCCTTTCTCCTTGAAGGCCATTGTTTTGGTTAGGTTGTGGCTAACCATCCTTGTATTTTAATGAAATATTGGGGACTGAATTGCAGACGTTGTGCATGTTTAAAAAAAAAAAGAGAAAAAAGAGATGTCAGTAGGTTTTTAACCCCATTGTTGAGGTTTAGGTTTATATTTTAGACTTGATCTAGATCTTGAAATTTATGAAGAAGGAAACTATGTGCATGAATGGGTATACCAAGAGGATTATGAGATATTTAAAGCACCAAGTGAAAATAATGGAAAGTTAGAATTTGGGAGTATTAAATTTGACGTAAGCATTGGGGACTAAAATAGGCATGGATTATAAAGGGTAAGTATTGTAGATTTTTCTTTAAGGGAAACAAATTTTGAGGATGAAATGTTTTAATAGGGGGAGTATGTAACGCCCAAGCCTAGCACAAAGCTCACGTTCAATTTGTTTTATAGGGTTAATATGTATTAAATGTCCAAATTAGATTTAACTAGTAATTTTGGGAATAGGCTATGAGCCCAACTTATTACGATGGGTTATTAATTTTTATTGGGCTTGACAATTAGGTTAAATTCTGTTAATATTTTATGAACCAAGTGAAATTTATTTATTTGGTATTTGGCTAGAGAAATTTATAGAATGAGTTAGGCTAGTTGGAATTTGAGTCGAGGCCCATTAATATAAGATACTTGACACATGGAAATACAAACAAGCCAAAGAGACTATTTGGACTGTTTTAACTTGTCAAAACCATTTTTGTTAAGTTCATACACCGCCTGATGTGGCCCAAATATTTCGAAATGGACCCAAAACCCACAAGTTAAAGCTGAAAGCACTGCCTTAGACACAGCATGAGCGATGCATGTTGATCTCTCTCTTATCTTTCAATAGGGTTTCCAACCGTATGTCTAGATAGGTAACCATACATTGAGGTCACACTGTGCACAACAGTTTCTCCCATGTCTCACAAATTTGCACCAACAGTTTCCCTATAGCACCCTTTATAGCACGAAACAAAAGACTCCAAGTAGACTAGGGTTGTCGTTGCACCACTGCAGGATAGCCCACTGCCAAGCTCCACATGAGCCACCCTGCTTCTTTGCGCAACCACTTCAGACCAAAGCCATTGCACGTGAGTCCCTTCAAGCAGCAACTCCACCCCATCTCGCAGCAGAGCAACCCTAAACAGAAAATCCAACGTGCCGAGATCAACCCTAGACGACGAAAGCAACATCACCCCACCACGTGCCACCACCCCCCAAATCATGATGTTTCACCCTCACTGTCTCCCCACAGCCAACAACCCTTTGTTACGTCCTGCAACATTGTTACCCTAGTGCACCACCACCGCAACACACCTACTCAGCCATTGTGAACCCACCACAGCTTGCACCATCGTGAGCCATATAAGATTTTAAAAACACATTGTTGTAATGAAAAACACCACACACTTTCATTGACCTTTGAATCAAATATATACAAGTGTAGGAACTGTTTTGAGTAACTACGTCTATATTTGAGCTTGATTCAGTTGACTTGTCGTAATCGAAGCTTGATTCATTTTTCTAGGCAAGATTGTTGCAATCTTCCTTAATACAGCCCCGCAAGATAGGGCTTCCATCGGCAAGGCCAATGTTAGATCGAAGAAGTTCAGTACGTTGCCTGGACAATGGTTTGGTTAGTAAATCCACAAGCTGGTCCTGGGATGATCATGCTTGACCTGAGAAGTCCCTTTTTGAACCAAGTCACGGACAAAATGAAGGTCTATTTGAATGTGCTTCAAGCGAGAATGATAAACTGGATTAAAACTTAGATGAGTGGCTCCAAGGTTGTCACATAACATAGAAGGTGGAGCTTTGAAGGGAAATCCGAGTTCATTGAGAAGGCCAAGTAACCACATTGTTTCCGAGGCTGCATTAGCTAATGACCTGTATTCAGTTTCCATAGATGAGTGTGCAACAACCCTTTGTTTCTTGGAACTCTAGGAGATTGGGTTGGTATCTAGAAAACTGAAATAGGCGGAAGTATGCAGACGATCATCAACATTTCCAGCCCAATCAGCATCAAAATATGTTATGAGATGCCAAGGAGTGTCCTTTATGAGTTGAATGCCATGAAAGATGGTTTGCTTCAGATATCGAAGTAGCCTTTTTGCTGATGCCCAGTGTGTGATTGTGGGCTTGTGCATAAATTGAGACAACTTGTTAACGGCAAAAGATATATTAGGACGAGTAAGTGAAATATATTGAAGACTCCCAATAATGCGTCGAAATTCAGTACTATAAAAAAGAAGTTGTACCATCAACCAATTTTAAAGATGTACTAGTAGATAAAGGAGTTGACACATCCTTAGCACCAAACATGTTGGATTTGGACAGTAAGTCAACGGACATATTTATGCTGGGACAGAAACAAACCTGCATGGGTTGGGATAACTTCCACACCCAAAAAACAGTGAAGAATGCCCATATCTTTCAAAGAAAATCTAGCACCAAGTTGTTGAATGATAGAGTGCACAAAACTAGAATCATTTCTTGTAAGCACAAGGTCATCCACATACATAAGAAAATAGCATAAAATAGAGCCACTTCGATAAATAAAGAGGGAAGAATAAGCCTTAGAGTTATCAAAAGCAAGTTGAAGAAGAGCATCCCTGAGTGTTGAGTACCATGCCCGAGGCGCCTAATTAAGACCATAAATTGATTTACGTAATTTGCACACATGATTGGGTTTGGACGGATCCTTGGACCCTGGAGGTTGACTCATATACACATCCTCAGTAATTTCCCTATGGAGAAATGCATTATTAACATCCATTTGTCTTAAAACCCAACCTTGCATGACAGCAACAGTAAGGGCAGATCGAATAGTGGCTGGTTTTACAACGGGACTAAAAATCTCTGTGTAATCAATCTAAGGTCTTTGATTATACCCTTTTGCAACAAGACGAGCTTTGAAGCGATCAATTGAGCCATCAGCCTCTTGCTTAACCCGAAAGACCCACTTACAATCCACAAGATTAGAGCCTGTTGGAGGGGAAACTAAGTCCCAAGTGTCATGTCTCATAAGATTAGTAAGCTCTTCAGACATGGTGGCATGCCACTGAGGCATGGATAAGGCCTGAGTCACACACGTTGGTTCAAGACTAGGAGGGAGGGGGTGTTTGGTGACAATGTTAAGTTGTTTTGGTTTGAAGATGTTGTTCATAAATCGGGTGGTCATGGAGTGAGTGCGACGAGGTGAGGTTGGAAGTGTTTCAATCGATTCTGAGTTGAAAACAGGGGAAAGGGAAGGGCACGATATGATGGGAGTAGATTCACATTGGGGTTCAAGCACACTTACAGGCAACATAGATGTATAATCCAAATTATTTTGATAATCTAAGAATCCATGACAAGGGGATATACGGGTATTACCTGGAGGAGATGAGACCATTGCGGAGACAATTTTCGAGACCACTCGGCTTGGCATCTGTATGTGTTTTGAGTTGAAGAATACCCAATGAAGACACACGGGTTTCACTTGGGCTGGAGTTTGTGTGTTGTAGGGCCTGGTAAGGGGAAAACAGAGACACCCAAAAGATTTTAATTTGAGGTAGTTTGGTTTTTGTCCAAAAAGGACTTCAAAGGGTGATCTATTTTGAAGGAGAGGGGTGGGTTGACGGTTTATGAGGTAGGTGGTAGTATGGAAAGCATGGGGCCAATACGAGAGAGGAAGGTTGGCCTCATGAAGTAAGGTAAGACCAGTCTCAACTAAGTGACGTTGGCGACGTTCAGAGACACCATTTTGTTGGGGTGTGTGAGGAGCAGTAGTGTAGTGATTGATGCCATGGGGAGAGAGAAACGGTTTGAAATTGATATATTCGCCACCATTGTTGGAATAGAGACTTTTAATGTTTGCTGGAAAACGTTTCTCAACAAGATTTTTGAATTGAGGAAAGATGGTCTTAACACAAGATTTTGCCTTTATGGGATAGAACCACATATATTTTGTGTAATGGTCAATGAAAAGTAAATAATAACGAGAACCATCGAGACCAAGACAATGAGTGGGTCCCCACACATCAGTATAAATAAGATCTAGAGGAGCATGACTTTGAAAACTCATGGAATGAAAAGGTTGTTGATGGGCTTCATTAATAGAACAAGATGAACACAAAGAGTTCATTTTATTATTCATAATAGGAAGAGAAAAAATTTTGACAAGATGTTGGACAACTTTAAATGATGAATGTCCAAGACGCTTGGGCAATCCATCAAACAAGGTCCGTTCATGCACTTTGGCCACCATTTTTGAAGAGGAGCCCACCAGTGATTTCGGAAAAATGCAAACGCCACTTTCACATGCACCTCTTAGTAGGGTCACCCCCATGATCCGATCTTTCACAAGAAAATAAGAAGAGTGAAACTCAACAAACACATTATTTTGTGATATGAAATGATGAACGGAAATCAAGTTTTTGCAAATATTTGGGACACAGAGTATTACGAAGAATAAAGGTCCGTTTTGGTGAATTTAAAGTCAATGAACCAATGTGTGAGACAGCCAAACTTGACCCATCACCAATAACAACTTCATCAGTGCCATCAAACTCAGAGTGAATAGATAAATTTGCCAAGTCACCAGTAATATTGTGAGAAGAAGCGGAGTCAAGAAGCCAATTGTGATCCTGTTGATTAGACGTAGTTGCACAGTTCACTGTGACTTCAAATGAATGAAGCTGGGGAGAAGACTTGGTTGTGTGGCCCATTTGCTCACAAAATTGGCATTTTGGCTAGTAGCGCCACTGATTGGGCCGAGCGAGTGTATGAGAATACCTTCGATTGTCTTTGGGCGGGCCTTGAGATGTGCGATTCTGGCCTTGAGGGCGAGGAGGCCCTCTAGCCTTATAATTTCCTTTTGATTGAGACCCACTAGAGGCACTAGATTTTTGTTTGTTTCGGTGAGAATAATTTGCAGAAGCTACAAGTTGCTGGGTTGTCATCTCCTAGCGCCGCAGGTAGCTTTCATGCCCTCACAAAAATGTCGGGTAGTTCTTTGAAGACCAAGGATGTTTCCCGAGCACGAATCAGCGCTGCAATTTTCTTGAAATCAGAACCTAATCCGTTAAGGATATAAAGGGTAAGATCATCATCAGATATGGGATGATTGATAAGGGCGATTTCATTGGCAAGGGCTTTCACCACATGCAGATAGTCAGGGATTGATACCATATAAGATTTTAAAAACACCACGCACTTTCATTGACCTTTGAATCAAATATATACAAGTGCAGGAACTACTTTTGGTAACTACATATATACAGAAACTATAGTTGTGCAAGAACGGAATTTACAATAAATGAAAAGATTTACAATAAATGGAAAATCATCTAGGATTTTATATTTGAGTTTGATTCAGTTGACTTGTCGTAATTGGAGCTTGATTCATTTCTCTTGGCATGATTGTTGCAATCTTCCTTAATAAGCCACAGCCAAGAAACCACCTCTGGTTTCCTTCTAAAAAATAAAGTACTTGCTCAAGTCATCCATTGAGGCCCCCTCCATCAGCCTTTCATTGGGTGTTGCACCTGGCTTTCGCCTCTGTGCTCCACCGTCGAACCTGGCCAACCCTTACCTATTGTCGTTTATGCATGGACCAAGCCCCCCCTCCCCAAACACGTTGCATAATATATAACTCCCTCTCCTCCCTATCTCTTAGACTCACTTTCGTTTTCTCCCTCATCACTTTCTCTCTTTCTCTCAATACTTGATCTACCTTCAAGATAGCCACCGTCCGCTTGCCAGCTCCATCGTGGCCCTTTCCCTCTCGGTCAGTAAGGACTCCTTGCCGCACGATTTTGGATCTGGAAGTTTATAATTTCAGAATTTTTCTTGTGTCCATGCTTCTCCCAAAGAGCCCATTTTTTATGATTTTTTTTTCCAAATTGCCCTTGTTATCAGGATGGTTCCATGGGGCATGATTTCATACTATACTTGCTTTTCATGGCTCTATTTGACGTATAAGAAATTATATAGAAAATACTTATTCTTTCAAATTAAATTGTTAAGTATTTTACAACTAATTCCAGTTGTGAATAATAAGATTTTAGTTTTATTTTAAATATTTTTAAACTAACTAAGCCTACTTTAATTAAATGAAAATTATATTTTTCTTAATAGATTATCTTAGATTTTGTTAAGAAAATTTAATGGATATTGATGAATTTGGAGGGTATGGTATTTTGGGATTTTGAAAATTTTAGATTTTAAGGAATTAAAATAGGTCAATTAGCATTTCAAGTTTAAATATTGAAATATGTGTTCGATTGAAAATTTACGAAAGTTACGTGACTATTTTATAGGTGATGATCAATATTTGTTCGGCACTATTGTGAAAAATTTCTGAAAAACAAAAAGGTCTAGTCAAACAGGGTTCCTATGCTAGACTTTGTATAAAAATAAAATGAACTGAGGTTGGTTTATGAAAATGTACATGACTGGTGTAGACATGAGCAAAGGTTTAGCATTCTGTTTCTGAACCATGCAAAAAGAGCAAATATGAATTCTGAGAATTTGTACTTGTTATATGAAAATGCTTCGAATCTTTGATATGTGAAAATGATATGAATATGATCTACACTCTATTTGATATGATGTGGCATTGGAAAAATCTTTGGCATGAATTTCTAATTCTATGTTTGATTCTACTTTTGGTCATGATTCGATGATTCTGAGCTATTTTACTCTTTTATATGGTCATGCCACGAGTGATAATATTGGTCTCTAGCCATTTCGTGTGTGATAATAGTGACATTTGACCCTGTCAAGGGACATAAAAGTGACCTCTGGCCTTACTGTATATTATAATAGTGGCATCTGGTTTCGCCACATGATATAATAGTAGTCTCTGTTCTAAGTATAATCATTTTGGTAACATCGTGATTATGTTTTACTTGGCTTTTTGTAGAATGCACAACCCTACCACTGGGGTTAAACATGGTCGCTGTTTTGATATGCTGCTCTAATATGATATGATTTGATAAGATAAGATGATGATGTTCTGTCATGTTATGCCAAAGGAAATTTTTGAATATGAACATTTTGAACTGTTACTCTGATATTCTGATAACATATTTTTTTTGGATATGCATTCTGAATCTTAAAATGCGTTGTTCTCCATTCTGAACTATGTGAAAAAACTCATGTTTACATATGATTATATGTTTTTTACTTACCGAGTTGTTAATAACTAACCCCTTATCTCCACAATATTTTTAACATGAGATAAAGGTTTCAGCTGAGTATCGAGAATAGGAAGCGAGGACAAGATTGCTAAGTGTAGGGAATAAGTACTAAGATTACTGAAAAAGTTTTATTTGTAGATTGATTTGTGGATATATATATATATATATATATATATATATATATATATATATGTATATTTGGCAAAATTAGATGAACTTCTGGGTATGGAATCTTTGAAAATAGATGGGGGTATGTTTATGGAGTCTTTTGGGATATTTATTTGTATTGTGAAAGATAATTTTAGGCGACTGGAAGTAATTCCTCATACCCTTTGGGGTCGGGGCGTTATAGGATTCAATTCAGTACGGTTGTTATGAGGCATGATGGTCGGAGCTACCCTTTATAAGATTGATGGAGCCATCATCCTCCATAGTAGCGGCTAAATTGACGAAGATTTCACCTCCTATGTGGAGGGGATATTGTGCGTATTTATTTGGCTTCCAACATCAGAGCCAAGATTTGAACTATCTTGCTGCTACTCAAACTCCTCATTCTTAAAAAACAGTTGGAGATATTTCCAGATGATTCATTCTGCAAATTCGTGGCTGTATAACATGAAGATTTTTAGGTCAAGCGAAAGCGACTACATAGCTCTCAAGATTCGCGTCTCTATATTTGAGATAATGATGCTGATTTAAAGAGGAAATAAGAGTAGAGAGGAAGTCATATTACTACTATTCACAAAATTTTGAAATACTTTAATCATTCAAATCCACCGTTATAAGGAAAAAAGACAAGTAGGTAGTTGAAGTAATTAGAAAGGTGAGCAATCAATCGACTACATTTCAGTGGCAAATACAATAGAGCTTAAAAAGAAGTGAAATATGTTCTTCATCTGCCCAATATGTCCATGTATGCAAGTTTTGTGCCGTCATTTAAAAAAAATGGGGATCCACCATAAAAGAGAAAACTAGACTTTTCATTTAGGTCCAAAGTGTGCCTATTTTTTCTAAAAGACTTGCAGAATTTGTAAACCCTAAGACTATACAAATAATTTCTTATAACAAAAGCAAAAACGATGGCTTTATAAGCTAGACATGTAATAGAAAAAATTATTAAAGAAAGATGTAGCTTTTAGAAGCTAGTTATCAGAGCTAGTTTTGTTGTACGGCAGTCCATTGCTCCTTGAATTCATGCCACTACTGTAAACGAAAGTGATACCCTGCTACAGTTACAAAGAGACTTCATAAAAATTAACTTACATGATGATATAGTTTCATATGATATATTAGATCTAGTTTATAGTAAAAATAACTTTACAATCTAATGTACCATATCAAGTCATATAAAGATATTGCAAGCTTATTTTTATGCAATCATTTTGTGGTTAAAGCATTTCTCTTATTCATTCAATGTTTGATGTTGAGGAGTCCCGTATGGTATTTATTAAGTAGTCTTATGATACGAATACATGGGTTCATCCTATAATAAAATGCAGTATCAGTTAAAAATAGTACTTATAGAAAAAGTTTTAATGTATAGCTGATCACCTAGAAAGAGAAATTTCATTCCACATTCTTATTCAAGAGCAGTGCTAATTGCACGAACAGAGGCACGTGTTAAAACATGAAATAGGCTAAAATGGATGCACGGACAATCTATCCATCAATCGAGCCTATTGCATGTTTTAGCCTGTGCACTCTCGTGTCCCAATCAATTTCATTCATTAAAACATGATTCATATATAGCTCAACAAAAGATATGGTTTGGAGCCACATATATAAGTCACTCTTACTTTGTAAAATCTTAGTTATTACTCGATATGTATTACATTAACTAAGAGAACACACATCGAGTTTAACTCACTGCATGAAAAGCCCTAAGGATTAATAGAAAATACAGTTTGTACAATCGTAAGTCCAAGCAAGAAAACAACTGCTAGAAATGAGAGCAAGGCCCAAGGACTGTTGAAATAATCGCACCTTAATTTTTCCATCCATACATTCCAGCATCTGTTGCAATGCATGTTCACATCGATGGAAGTTCTAGCATAAATGTTACTGTTTGAATGATTGATATTGTCACAAAGCTTATTAACTATGGTGGAAATAACTTCATCATCACCCAAAACATTATGAATAATTTCACATCGACTGAGTAATTCAACATCCTTTGAAGAGTTAATGAGATCATCCATGAAGCGCACATAGTTGGTGACGTAATTGAAATCCTTGTGTCGATTAAAGTTTGATAACCCATATGATAAAGATATGGTAGGTCGTGTATGTAATCCCACATTGCTTGGGAAGGAGAAGTTCTTGCTCTTTATAAGGTTCCAATAGGGCTCCAATTGTATCATTGACTAGTTATTTTAGAGTGTAAGTCATGTGCTTCGGGCCTTCCATTGAGGCGTTACAAATGGTATCAGAGACAGGTTCCAACCAGAAATATGGGACTTGAGCCATGCCACCTACAACGAACAGGCCCGACGAGGACGTCTGGAATTTAAAGGAAGTAGATTGTGATACCCTATATGATAAGGATATGTGTAGGCGGTGTATGGAATCCAACATTGCTTGGAAAGAAGTTCTTGCTCTTTATAAGGTTCTAATGGAGCTCCAATTGTATCACTGACTAGTCCTTTTATAGGTCATGTAGTTCAAGCCTTCCATTGGGGCATTACACAAAGTATTGCTGTTATTTTTTTTTTATTTTTTATTTTTTAAGAGTCTAGGCCACATGTTCAAGAGTGACCCTTTCCCAGGTTTATTCATAAACCCTCACTTCTGGCAGAGGAATACCTTGGTTACATTATTCCCATATAAACAAACTTTTCCACTAATAACATAATACAACCTTATGACCAACCTTAACACAAAAAGGAAATTACCAAACCCAAAGAAAATAAAAATGAACTATACCTTAAATAAGGTAAAGCTAATTTATCCGTACGTATTAACCCTTTAAAAATCCTAGGCGCCTGATTTAAAGAATTCCACACACACGAAACTACAATTGCTCCTAACTTTGCCAAATAATCTGCCAGAGCATTTCCTTCTCTAAAAATATGCTGCACATTAACATCCCTACTATGAACGATCTCCATTAATTCCTCCCAAAAGTCTTATAAATACCACACGTTACACTACTGCCAGTCAACCCATCGCACACACACTTACGAGTCTGACTCCTCATCTATGCCTTGAAAACCCATCTCTCGACAAAAACGTAACCCAAAAACCATTGCTTGCAACTCAGAACTAATATTTGTACCCTCACCAATATATTTTGAAAGCCAAAACCATATTTCCGTAAGCATCCCGTAACACACCTCCTGCCCCTGAAGCTCCCGGATTCCCCAAGATGCTACTGTCTATGTTTAGTTTAATCTTACCGACACTTGGTTTCCTCCAACATATAGTCTGTATGGTCCTCTATTTTACAGGAATAATTGGAATATTAAGCTCATGTAGTCGAGCTTCGTCCACACAAGAACATCTCGTAACCTTCTCATTTACCTTCTGTAGTTTATCCACTTTGAATCGTATCAGATGCCTTATTTCATCAGCAGAAAATAATTTCCCTTCCATTCTCGCTTTACACCGACGGAACCATAACCTACATGAGATAATCGATGGAAGCAAACCAAGTATACTACCCATTTGCGTCGATTTTGAAGCTCTCCTAAACCACACCAAAACCGTTGGTACCACGTCCTGTTAGATACAAAAGGAATACCCAACAGATCTGAAAAATATTTCCAAACATTCAAAGCAACTTCACCCCCCATAAGAACGTGATTTAGATCCTCAGTAGCCCCACCTGCACAACAATCACATTTCGAAGGTATTGGAATACCAATCCTCCTCAACCACTCATCAACAGTGAGGCAATTATTCATTACCTTCAACATAAACTCAAAAATATTTTTTGGTAATCTCTCATGCCAAACCCAATCAGCCCAACACACTTCCGGGGCACGAACACGAACACACTCCCATACACTTTTTGTAGAAAACCTTCCATCATTATTTTCCTTCTAAACCAGTATATCTTAGCCTTCTCTACATGATCCCAGGAAGTTACAAATTTCTGTAGCCCTCTCCTGGCCAGCCATCTTGTCCAGCTTATCAATATCCCATCCAATCTCTATCTTCAGCTCACATATTTGTATTTTTGGTTCCTCCACTATCTGAGTATCATTAGCAAGAGGACCCCCATCCCACTCGTTATCAAACCAAAAAGACAGCCTTCCATCCCTGACCTTGCACTTTGAATGTTGGAGCACAAGAGGGATACTATGGACTACCAAATGCTAGAATCGAGAGCCCTTATTCGGATCTACCAAAGATAGATGTCTATTAGCAGCATACTTTCCCAGAAAAAATTTGCACCATAAATCATCCCCTTAAAGGATCTTCCATGCAAATTAGGCATGAAGCGACACCTGAACATCCTCAAATTGCCTCAATCCAACGCCATTTTCTTCTACTGGTTGACACATTCGACTCCAAGATAACCAGTGCTTTCTACCTTTCCCATTTACCTTACTCCAGAAAAAGGAACTCAACATACTATTTAGCAACCTCAACACATATTTCGGAAGCTGCAAAATAGCAAGCAAGTGAATTGGTAAATTTCTAAAACATGCTTCATCAAAACCAGTTTACCCCCAGCAGACACACTTATTTTTCCAACCCCCAATCTTATCCCGTACTCTAGTGATGAGTGGATCTAAATATTGTTTTAATATTTTTTCAGAAGCAATCGGAACACCAAGGTGTGTAAAAGGAAAAATTCCTTCTACAAAACCCGTAACCCTCAACAGCTCCCTTTTCCTCCCAACAGGAAAATGTTTACCAAAATAAATTGTTTTGTCTTTGTTTACGCATTGCCTAGACCATTTTTCATACATACCAATCACTTCCATCAATGCTTTCTCCGATTTCATACTTCCATTTGCAAAAATGAGAATATCATCCGCATATAGCAGATGCGAAATTATTGGTGCCCCTCGAGGTTGGGAAAAATTACCAAGCCTTCCATTTGAGAAATTTTCCTTCAAAAGACGGGATAATACTTCTTCCATGAGAATAAAAAGGTAGGGCGAGAGGGGATCTCCCTGCCACAGTCCTCTTCGACCTTGAAAAAAAACCACGGACAGTTCCATTCATCATAATGGAATACCACGGCGACTGAATACAATTCCTGATCAGCCCACGGACACCATTAGAAAAGCAAACCTCTCCAATACATACGAAAGAAAATCCCATTCCACCCTATCATAGGCCCTTGCCATATCCTTCCTGAAAATCACATAACCTCCCTGGCTTTTTTTGTTGATAAAAGAAACCATTTCTTGTGTTAAACTAATGTTATAAAAAATGCTTCTTTCGGGAATAAATGCACTTTGTTCTGTAGATATCATAGACGGAAGTAGATGTGTTAAGCAATTAATGAGCACCTTGGAACATATCTTATAAAACACTGAACATAAACTAATAGGATGAAACTTGTCAAAACCTGAAGGTTGCAAAACCTTCGGAATAAGCACCAAATGAGAGGCTGTATAAAATCTTGGCAAAGGAGAACCACTAAAGAAATCCTTCACTGCATCTGTAATATCATCACATATTACTTCCCAGCAAGCTCTATAAAATCCTGAACCAAATCCATCAGCGCTAGGGCTGCTATCAACTGGGATGCTAAACACAGCTTCTTTCACTTCTTCAACCGAAGGTAAACGACTTAAAGGCTATTTTCCTCCTCTGATATAATAGGCTCAACTGCACCCTCCAACACTGGACATTCCACATGAGAGGATTGACCCAGAAACTCTTCAAAATAAGCTACCGCACCATCATGGACCTCTTGTGGAGACTTTAAGACAACCCCATTATGAAGCCACATTTCACAAACCTATCTCTGCTTTCTAACTTTAAGTAATGTATGAAAATATCGAGTATTTTTATCTCTTTTTTCCATCCACCGAACTTTTGCACACTGCGCAAGCCGCATACTCTCCCATTTTTCCCAAGTGTGCAACTCAAGCTTGGTAGCTAGCAAATCCTGCTCTATATCTTCACTATACTGCCTCTGTAAATTGGATTCGAGACCTTCTAACCGAATCTCCAATGCCTGAATGTGTTGAGCCGTCCAACCAAAAACATTTCGATTCCAGCTTCTTAGTCTTACCTTCAGCCTTTTCATTTTATTAACCAATTTGACCATACCCATACCTTGGGCATCCTGCTCCCAAGATTCTTTTACACAATGTAAAACCCATCACGCTCAACCCACATTTGTTGAAAGCGGAAAGGAGAGGGACCATATGCAACTGACTTGCTTGATAAGGATATCACCATAGACGCATGATCCGATGTAGTACAAGGTAAATAACGCATAGAAGACTCCGAGCAACACAACAAAAAATTATTATTCATCAGCATACGATCCAATCGAGCCCAACTTCTAGATAATCCTTGCTGACCATTACACCAAGAGAAACTCTTCCCCAGGAACTTCATTTCAATCAAACCAGAAGACTGAATCCATGAATTAAATTCATTTACAGCCTGCAAAGAGCGAGGCCTTCCACCTCTCCTCTCATTATCTTTAGAAATGACATTAAAATCACCAGTCACCATCCAAGAGATACTCGATCCCCCATCCCTCGCCAGATCCTCCCAAAGTCTCCGACATTGTGCGTATGTACATTTTGCATAAACAAATGACATCTTGAATTCTCTTTGCCCATCCGATACCATAAATGTAATGTGTTGATCACTCATTGATAAAATTGTCACTCCTACCTCCGACATCCAAAACAACCACAGCTTCCCATCCACTGACTCAATCGAAAGGCACCCCTCAAACGAAAGTCTACGATTGATAGCTGCCATGGAAACTTCACTTAAAAACGGCTCCGCTAAACCAAAAACTTTTGGCTTATATCTCATTACAATTTTCTTCAACCTATTTCTTGACGTTCCAAACCCCCGGACAATCCAAAAAATTATTGGACTGATTATAGATTAAATTTTTAAGAACGGGTCACCACCCTCTTCGAACTTCTAACCTTCACCAACTTATCCTCTGATATTTTCTTTCTTTTGTTAGACACTTTTGAGTCTGAGGACACCTATTTACCGGCCTCTTCTTTTTCCTCCCCAGTCTCGCTATCTGACATACTAACCATCTTATCCTCTTCCCCTGCAAAAACAGAGTCCTCTTCCTTCGACTGAGGATCAATAAACATTATGGAGTCTTCGTTGACATGGTTATCAACCATCATAACCAATTCTTCAGTCTTCCCATACATCTCATCCTGCAGTTCCACTTCTTTTGATCTAAGACTCTCATTCTCTGTTCCATCAGCAATTGTTCTAACCTCAATTTCCTTTTCTCCCTGATCTACAGCTACTGGATTAATCACTGGTAACTCTATCACGTCCACTGTCCCTTTCTCAACAGAGATCATAGCCACCATCCCATGTTCTACATCACTTTCAGGACTCACAACCACATTTAAACCATCTGATCCGCCCAACATCGGAACCTCCGTCCGTTCTTCAGCCTCTCCATTGGACTCCACCAATTCCTTATCATTCTTCTTCACCACCCTATATTCCTTTCTCACTAACAACTTCTCCTTATCCCTACTTAGTTTTTCTTTTTTGCATGTTTTTTCATTATGACCCTATCTTTTACATTGAATACAACAAGCCAGGAGTGTTTTATAAATCACTTCTTGACGATGACTGGAAGGACTCGCCGACACCCCAATCCAGAATGAGGTAATAGGTTTTTTTGCCGCATCCAACTCTAAACAGACCCTTGCACCATCCGTTCTTGCCGCGCATTGTGTAGAATTATCACAACGAATAAACTTTCCAATGGGTACCGTTAGAATGCATAAAATAGATGACTGATAAAAGTTTGGGGCTAGACCAGGTAGGAAAACCCAGACCGGCACCACAGAAGGCTCCTCTTCTTCAATAAAATCTGGAGACCAGTGAAACGGCCTGTACTGAGTACCGTTAATATCACAAACCTCACGCGAGAATGCCTTATTGAAATCTTCTTCCGAAGTGAGACGTATGAAAATGTTTCGATGCAATCTCATGGCCGAAACTACTGCCACCCCTGATAATCCCCATCTACTCTTTATGAACAAGCGAATGGCATCCAAGGACGAACATTGTCTCAGAAATTTTAAAACCAATGAAAATCGGAAAGGTTCCACTGTCTTCTGAATCTCCTCTTTCGAAAACTGAAAATACATCTCCCCATCCATCACTTTTGGAGCTCTCATGGCTAGAGGAATCTCAGGGAGGGGCTGAGGAATGACATATATCATATCTACAAACGATCAAGTATTGGCCTACGGCAAAGGACCACCATGGGGTCCCGCCACTGCCATGCAGAAACATGTAAAACCCTAGAACGAACAATCGCCTTATAGCACTAGTTATTCCCTACACAAAGTATTGCTCATATGCAATTCAAAGGTGAAATCTCCATTAGCCCATTGTTGAACTTTATGGAAAACCCGTCACATTTCTTTGCCTTCTTGAATTTGATTCCAGCCTCTGTAAGCTCTTTGGCACCATGTATGTTCTAGTCTTCAATCTCTCTAAGAGCATGTAGACGCTTAACTTTCTTTGCCTTGTTGAATTCGACTCCAGCCTCTTGAAACTCTTTGCCATAAGGTATTGACTTCCACGTTTCAATCTTGTCTAGACAAATTAGAAGCTTAAATTTCTCTACTGTCTTTAATTAGACTCCATCCATTTGCCTCCCTATTTCATGCCGTTTTGACCTCTAGTCTTCATTCCTATTTCAATCATGTAGATCCTTAAATCTCTTTGCCTTGTCGAATTCAATTCCAACCACTTGAAGTTCAGAGGCATAAGTTATTGTTATCCAGTGGTCAATCTCATATACATCATCCTTAAATTTCTTTGCCATATTGAATTCAACTGCAACCTCCTCAAGCTCTGAGCCAAATAGAATTGATTCAAAGTCTTTAATCTCTGGCATATTGAGTTTGACTCCGGCCTCATGAAGTTCTTTGGCCTAATCTATTTTTGTATCAAGTATTGAAATACTAATGGTTGCATGTATGAGACCAAGGAGATGCTCAAACTCTGTGTTCTTGAATTTGAACCCAACCACTGAACGTTGACATACCACGAGTGGAAGGGAAGGAATGAGAGCTTCATGTGTCAAACAAAGTAGATGCTTAATCTTTTCCTGAATTATAACTTGATGCATCGACATTCCATTGAAATGGTTAAAAGTAAGAGAAAAAACTGAGTACCAGATCTTTAAGTCGTGTCTGGATAATCTAAGCTGTGGAGGTTGAGCTTTCAACATTAATAATTCCTTCTTTCTCCTTAATATCAACAATATGTTCTCATAAGTTTCTTAATCTGCTACGAAGTAGTGTTTCATTACTCTCGTTCATCCCAAACAATTTAGCCAAAATGAAGAATGGAAGTTGATTTTCAAATAACAGTAGATCACGAGTTATTCTAGGATGCACCCACGTCAATTGAAAGATTAGATCACCTTCACGATCTCTTGTTTCCCAATATATTTTATTCTTGCCAAACAACTTAATAATGAAACATCCGTCAAGTAGCATCATTTCGACAAACTCATCTGGGTTCTGGCTAATGCATTCTGCATAGTTGATGTAAACCAAATTGGGCCTACTTTTAAAGATCATTTGCAAATTCCAGATGGGCCAATTACAAGATCAAGGGCCAAGAAGATCAAGGAAGCAATGCACGGATTGGTGCAATCCACTTGGGATGAAGC
>QEOW01002231.1:26271-113029 GCA_003123825.1 Juglans hindsii | reverse complement strand
CACACCAAGTGTCAAGTTCTCGTGCAACTAGTTACAATAAAATTTAGACACCCCATTACAATACTTTTGCAAACCATAGTTCATAATCTTGAAACATAGTTATGTTTCACTGGCTATTCTAGTAAAATCTAGTCAAAATTGCCATATGGGTTATTGGAACCTAAATTGACAGAGAAAGGAACTAATGAGGACAAGAAAATGAAACTGTTCTCACAGTTATGCTTACATTTTGCCGACAAAATGGACTCGAAAAAAACTACCATATTTCCAATTAAGTGAGGCTAGTTGAAAGAAAGCCCCAACCACATTCTTTAACAAGGGATTAAGTATGTTTGCACATTGTCAACACTCACTGAATATTGGCTTGATCAATCATGCATTCCTTAACTATCATTACACTATCAATTTCAGACCAACATTGGCAATGATTTTTAATCTCCATACTTCAAGTTTTACAGAAGGAAACAAAACCACATGAACAACACCATAGACATGAAGTTCATCAAGAATTAATAGCTGAAATTGAAACTTTATCATAAAATAAGAAGCTAAAAAATGGAAAAAAAACACATACCGAGCTCTTTGTATATTAGCCTTCAGGTATGATATGTACAAAATGCCTATCCAGATACACAGTGCCATCTCTCCACAAATGTACCACCTATGGTTTTAAGACAAAAACAGATAATTCCTTAGCTGAAAAAATACTTTTGATGTGCATACAAGTAAAACTGAGTTATGAATTTATATCATTTACATTCATTCTTTAGAAGGGATGATGTGAGACAAGCACTATATTACCAATTAACAGCTACAGAAAATTGTCTATAGGAAATAAGCATCAAAGGGATGATGTGAGACAAGCATTATATTACCAATTATCTCCACTATTACCATGCACAAGCATAGCTGTTCAACCAACATCAGATGGTAATATAGAAGAAACCGATAATGATGAATTTATATATATATATATGTATGTATGTTTTTCAGCCATCATCTATGTGCTTCGATTTTCTTAGTAATTTTAACTTTTAAGCGTTCAAGATTAGCTAAGATCCAATAAAACAAGGTTGAATGAGGCAACCATAGAAATGCCAGATAATTACTATGTCTAAACTATGTCACTTCAGAGATACAGGTTATACAACATCGATGTCATTGTAAAATACGAAATTCCAGTCTCAAGGAAAGTATACACTTTTATGTCAAAATTGCATGACTTTATCCATTTTAAATTGTTCTCATTAGTCAAATATCAAAGTTGATATGTGCCTAGGTTCTAAAAAATTAGGAAATATGACAAAATAGATGCATTTCTAAAAGGTTTAGAAAGTAGCATACCGAGATCATTCTGCTGATAACTCTCATCAATATCCTTAAAGCAAACAAACGGTAAGGTTAGAGAAAGAAAAGAAAAATGCAGGTAAAAAAACTACATCGAAACACAGTTCCTTTTAACTTTCTTCTAACAGAGAGAGTGCAATAGCACAATCCATATCTTCATTTTGGCTCTCTACCCACAAATCTTCACCAGATTCGTGTTTTCTTCTGTATATCATTAATAAATTAGTCCATACGTACATAATAATTATCTGGCTTAAATATATATGTATATGAGTTTAAACTTATAAAAAAAAAATATCTCACTGAAGAAAACTAAATGGGTAGCATTATTCTGCAAAAAATTGTAAGAAAAAGTTGCCTACCTAGTATAACACACTTCACAAACAACACAACCATCTCATTACTTCACAAAACACAACAACATCACAAACATCACAAACTACACAACCATCTCATTACTTCACAAAACACAACCACATCACAAACTTCACTTTCACAGTTCACAACACAGAGCACATTCACAATAAACAATAATCGACAGAACACCTTTCACAATATCATTTAAGCTTCACAAGCATAATAATTATAAAGATATGGAAATACCATGATTAGGGGCTAAAAATGTTGTGTTGCTACTGTTCGATGGTTTAGCCGTGCATGTGATGTACCCTGGGGCTGTCCAAGGTAGTAGAAAAAGGCAGAGGGACCCTGGTGGAGGCTAACCATGGGCGGTGGGGCTGGGCTGAGGAGCAAAGGACTGTGATGATCTCGATTGGTGGCTTGGAAGCTCACGATGGGGTGGATTTCAGTGTTGTGACGGTAGGGAGGGGCTTTGTAGATGGTGGCAGCAGCTGTTTGGAGGAAGGTCACGGGGTTCTCCACTGGGTGCAGTGGTTGTGGTAGTGGGTGAAGGAGACGGTTCGTGGTGATGCTGGGAGTGCACAGCGACGACGCCAGCTTGAATTTTGAAAGAGAGATAGAGAAAGAGATTGTCACACGGAGAGGGAAGATTAGCAGCTAAGCCCTGCCTTGGTCTTGTTGGGGTGGTTCTTGGAGGCTCACGGCTGGATAAGGGCTTGTGAAGAAAACCTTAAGGAGAAAATGAAGAATACAAGGGGGAGGGGGGAGACGGATGGAGGGAAATGAGTGAAAAATGAGCAGGGTTTTTAATTTTATTTGCTTTTTGTGGAGAGTTCATATCGCTGCTAATAATATTTTAAGTGGCTGCAAAACATTTTATGATGATAATGTTTGCCACAACAATTCTCTATTGTGGTGATTTGTGCAATCGACGGAAAGTAAATGCCGCTACAGAGACATATTTTATTGCAGCGAAAAAAGTCACCGCAATAGATACGACGCCGCAAAAACGTAATAATTACTTTCTCCATCAGTGTTTTCCAAACTCGGATTTTTTTGTGGCGATCAAAAAAATTGCTAGAAATAGCTTTTTTTGGCGATTTTGAAAGGAAAAATCACTGCAAAATGCCACTTTCGCAATTGCAACGAGTAACGAACCATCGTAACAATTTTTTTATATGCTGGTTAATGTTTTCGTTGCAAACAGTGAAAAATCGCTGAAAAACACAAATTTAGTATTTGTAGCGAATACGTCCGTTGCAAAAAGTAGAAACATCGCCGCAAAAGACCAGTTTCAAAATTTTATGTGAAAAGATCGTGACAATGTAAAAATCGCTGCAATTAAAGGCTTTATGTGGCGATTTTATTTCTAACAGACACAAAATCACCGCAAAAAGCCTTATTTCTTGTAGTGACAAACGAAGCTTTCCGTTAAATTAGATTGGAGGATTCTTTTAGATTATCTTGTGTCATTAAGGAGGATGTACAAAATACATGCTTTTTTAATAGGATTAATAAAGTGTTTTATGGTATACTTGTCAATTTAGTGGTCTGAGGAATTTCTTCCATTCCAATATAAAATTAAGGTGGTAACGCTCGAAATCATGCATCCATCTTTCTTGAGGTTTCTTCCTTTCCATTATCTTGTTTAGGCAATTAACGGGTTATATTTTTTATTATTGTGGCTTAGGTTCCAATTTCCATAGTAGGAATTATTATTTATCTTTCTATTTAGGCTTTCAAAATCGCAAAAGTAGCTGAACTGAATGGAAATACTATGCCATTCCTTCCGTAGAGGGAAAGCACCTAGATTGGGTGGAAAAACATTAGTGAACTGCCTTACTATCAAGAGCTTCCATTCACCAATGTGGAAGACTATGCAAATTGCTACCAATTATTCCGAAAGAAAGCCAATGGATTATTCGAGATAATTTAACTTCTTTTTGGGATGGGAACTGGGCAGGGATGGATCTTTGGTTCATAAGGATTTTGTCATCCCTTATCCTCACTTTTTCTCTCAACAAACTTGCATTGAATTAATAGAGAGAATACAACAGGATAGGACAGGGAACCTTGAAAAAAATCTCTTTACATAAATTGCAGTGCAAACAAAAAAAGATTAAAATAAATGGGCAATGGGAACAATAAATACCCTGACCCTTGTTCTAGGGCCATGCCAAAAAGGGGACCCCTGCACTAGTGGTTATAGATTGGTGGATTTTTTTAATGCGGTTGTGATTCGCATTCGCAAAAGAAGCATTGCAACCACCGGAGTCGTTGAAAGCTAAAACGTAGCTTGATAGCTAGAACAGCTCTTCTAGGTACAATCACGGTGGGTAAGCGCAAGAGAGTCATCCAATATGTTTAATATAAAACAACAACACACAAAAACAGGCGAAAATAAAAAGAAAGACAGAGGCAAAGAATACAGATCTTGAATTCATTCTTCTTTGGTTGGGAGTGGGTCTTCGTCTTTAGTGGTCTTCTCGAGCTTGTCTTCATCTTCGTGGTCTTCAAGTGGATGTATGCTCTCTTTTTAGGTGGATGTGTCCGTTAGGAGCTGGGTCTGTGGTCTTCAAGTGGTCTTCTTGAGAAACCAAAATAGCAAATTACAAGAACCCAGTTTGAGGCATGTGTAGTAAGAAGACCTAAACAGACTCACCCACGAGAGCTATTTCTCGCTTCCTCCAATTGAAATTAGTAGTGTAGCGTTAGTTAGCGTCCCCCTAAAAATGGAAAAAAGCTCAATTGTTAACGGATCGAATCTGATGCGTTGTCATTTGGTCAGTCTCCGACCATTGATCATCATCACCAAAAGGTTCGTTCCTCCGTCGGATCCAATCCTCACTTTCCTCTACTCTATTTTTCTTTTTTCTCTTACCGAATTGATTGTTGTTTCTCTCGTTGCAGTTTAGATCGCCTTTAAGCAGCTCAGTAAGCATCTCTGAGCTCCTGAATTTGATCCACAATATCCATTTACATTTGGATCCCCCCGCCCCCTCTCTCTCTCCAAATTTGTTGCTTTTCTGATCCTTGTGATTGTTGGTGGATCTGATCAAGTTTATTCTTTAAAAGATTAACCTAAATATTCAAGAGTAATGCATGCAAAAAATATTTGGTTTCCTTTGCAACTTAGTGGTCTCCGAAGGGAGGGAGAGGTGGAGACGAAAGGAGGGAGACTCTGGTCTTGGTTTTTGAAGGGAGGGAGAGTTCGAAGGGTTGAGACGAAATGAAACAAAACATTTCGCTGAAGACACAAAACGGTGCACTTCATTTTCCACATCACTAGCTGTTCCCCCACGTTTACACATGCCGACTTGGATCCAAATATCTGCATAGTTATATCTTAAAATAGCTTCAAAAAATCAACAAAATACCTCACAGCCACCCAATCAATTTTGTCCAGTGCACCGAGCCCCCTTCTCCCCCTATTGACTCCAACAAAGCATACCTCATGCCCCCATCCTCGACCTCCATTAGCTCAAATGATCTTTGGTACTTTTGCGCAACATCCAACATCATACATGTTGAGTTCTATCTAGTCGGAATGTCCAAGCACAACATGGTAGAACATGAAATTTGAAGTTGTACGGCTATCGCCTTAAACTTGCCAAACCTTTGGGGGGAAGCCCTCACATACCTCACAAGGTTGCGGACTTTGGTAATAGAATCATCAACATCCTTCAACCCCTCAACAACTATACATGTATAAACTCATCGTTGGAAAACTTTGGTAATGATATGAGCACAATATCGAACATGTATAAACTCATTTTTACGAATGATATCATCTTTTACTGTCATATTCCGCTTGAACCACTCAATTGCAGTGTCATTGGTACTGACATTGTTAATTGTGATATAAAGGACTTTTTGAATTCCCCAATCATTCATACAGTCATCCATCGCTGTACTAATGGATGCACCATTGTGATCAATAATTTCTTTAAATCCAATAATCCGCTTATGCAGCCTCCACTCACTATCTACAAAGTAGGTTGTGATACACATGTAGCTGACATTTTATATGGATGTCTATGTATAAGTCGTAAATGACATTATCTAGCCAATGTAATAAACATCTACTTCATTTTCACCATCTCCTTCGCATAACTCAAAGAAAAACAAAACATGAAAAATTGTTGTAGATTAATTATAGGTTGATTGAGGATCCAATTTAATGCTTGTTAGGCTTACATATGTGATATTTGAAATCCAACTTGTTGATCATTTTGTCAACCAAATTAGCTAATTTGTGGACAAAAACTTGCTTCGTGTTTACATACTATGACTATGAGTACTTTGATCAATGGCTTGCTCAGCACCCATCTCATGATTTCTTGTGGCTAAGATACACTGATTAGCTAGCTATACGTTTGAAAATTTTAGAAGTGGTTAACTACTTCTAGTTGGGGACAATTAAATAAATTATCTGTAATTTATAGACAAGATCGAGGACTTAAATAGTAGTGTAGATGGTGAATGCATATATATGGGGCTAGAAGCCTAGAACTTATTTTTCCAATTAATTCATATACAAATATATATATATACAAATTCAAACTAAAGATTAATTGAAGATATATCAAAATTAATTAAAGCTTAGCTAGATGGAAATAGACAAATCAAATCTTTGTATGGGTTGTTGCTGGTTGGAGAAACATCACATATTGCTTTGTGCATGTGACATGTGCGTCCTTGGTCTATCTTACCAACTAGCTCATGGGCTCAAAATGCCTTGTATCATATATATTCCAAGAAATATAGATAGATGAAGTTTTCCATGAATACCAATTAATGAAATTATGCTCCCCAAATGTTATCATTCATGCATTACTCTACCCTTTAGAATAAAACAATTCACAGTTTCATTTTCACAAACACCTTCTCTGCATACACTGGTGCCATTTCTGTGATTTCATAGTGTTCCACATATACAAGCAACCCAACATTTACAAGCAATCCATTTCAAAACACCTTCCATGCATACACTTTCACTCCACTGTAATCCATTCCATTTTACATTTACAAGCAAGCCAACAGCCAACAACTAGACCCAAAACAACAGTTATAATGTAAACTTACCTTGACTTCGTGGATGTGGATATTTTGGATGCTTCCAAATGATGCTTTCAGTTTCAAGCAATGTAATTTTCGGGCGTGATGTATATGGCAGTGAACGGAAACAGACGATGCAGACGATGACAAAGGTTGAACGGTACAGATGAAGGGAAGATTAGTGGATCATGACAGCAAACGGGAATCTAGCAATAGAGACTCAAAGAGGGAAGTGGGATTCTGTGAACAAAGAAGATTCAGAAGAAGGGAGAGAGTGAGGGGAAGAAGAAGGAAGAAGGGGGGTCCTGCATTTTGGACCCCCGTGTGAAGAAACGATGTCGTTCCACACTGAGTGAAATGGCATCATTTATTTTTATTTTTTTAAATTCAGTTAAAAAGACGTTGTTTTACATTTTTTTTAAGTCAAAGTTCAGAGTTCCATGAAGATTTGAACTCCGACTCTGACTCTAACTCCAAATTCCGACAACTGACTCTGTTAGAGTAAAAAATGGAGCAGAGGTCGGACGGAGTCTAAATGGGCAGAGGGTTTGCACAGCCCTATGCAGAAGAAGGGCCAGGTAAGGTCAGCGAAACACGTATCTAGGGAGGAAAGAGGAACATTCATATCACTTGCATGAACCATAGCCCACGTAATTGGAAAAGGAACACGCCACACAGGGTGGTTTGAAAGGACATCAAGTGATGTCCAGAGCCAACCACTCACCTATCCTTGAAGTTGCAGTAGTGAGCATGCCATCCCCTCGCTTGCCATAGAGGACAGACGTGGGAGGGATGCAGACACACACACGAAATGGTAGAATCACGATTGGCATGGTAGGTGCTAGCAACACTCGGGACCATCCCAATCGAGGTATATAAACCCATCCTGAGCTCAGGTAAACGATCTTTGAACATTTCCTGCAATAATTCTCCACTCTCGAGTCACTAAGACCCATATACTAACTTAGGCATTGGAAGTGTTCCCCACCACCACAAGCCTCCACTCTAGTGACTCTGGCACGTCCAGCGAGTAGAGTCAAAGAGCACTATCAGTTGGATCGATAGAATAACGTGTCATTTGTATGCCGGTAGCAACATGTTCACAAACCAAATGCGAACAAGAAGAATTATCAAGAAACCTGGGAGCGAGGTTTGTCGAAATGGAGGACATGATAAAGAAGTTGACAACGGAGGTGGGAAGTCTCCGATAGGAAAATGATGTCTTGCAAAGAGCGAATGGTGAGCTAATGGGAAATGACAGTCCAAGCCAGAACCAGCACGCTGATTCCCAAAATGCTGCGAAAGTATATGTAGCAAGGGAAGAGAGAAGATAGATGCATCATGAGCTACAAGACCTCATGGACAAGTATGCAGAAATGACCAGGAAGATGGGCATGTCATCCTTGCTTACTAGCACATACTTGTTGTACAATGCGAAAATCATGACAGCACCTCTTCCGCCCAAGTTTAAGGTCCCTCAAATGGAGATGTATGACGGATCTAAGGATCCTTTCAAGCATTTGTAGACTATTAAGGCTCACATGACCCTTCACAAGTTCTTGGGTGAGACTGTATGCTGTGCTATCCCCCTACGATTGCATGCTGAGCTTTCCCCTTGACCTTTAAAGACCGTGCACATAGCTTCACCAACGTAGAAGACACCTTAAGTACTTGATGGACCACAGGAAAACCGAGTTGCAGCAGGCTAACAGGACAACCAGCAGGTCAGCACGAGGAAAGACCCATGAAAAACCCAAGAAGAACCAACAGGACACCAGGTGAAGAGACAATAGGATAGCTAGAGTGCTTGGCACAAGAGGGATCCACACTAGTATGGCCATAGAAAAGGAACACGTGCAGTCCTATGTGGAACCACTTAACAGGGCTGAAAAGACCAGCGATTATGCACTTACCATTAGACAGACCAAGATCGAATTGAAGACTGGTACACCTTGAAGTGGAGGAAGGAAGAGCTAGAAACCTTGTTGGATCAATGCCACACAAGGGTCCAACATCTCGTGTACTGAGGTAACATGTGTGCGATACCTTAGTAGAGTGAAAGTCCCAAAAGGCACAGGATGGGGAGAGAGACACCTTGAAGCCCACCTCATCGGGTCCCAATCTTTCCAGACAACACTCTAGGCAAAATCCACACCATAGCAAGTGGGTACACAGGTGGTAGCCAGACCGGGCCTAGTACGAAGATGTATTCATGACTGAAAAAGCCCCAGTAAGGTAGAGATGGTGCACAAAAGGCATCGTTATGACATTCGGCAAGGAAGATGATGAAGGGATGTTCCACCCCCACAATGATGTCATAGTCTTGACCATGTAGATCACCAACTTTGTGACGCGGAGGATCCTGATTGATAACAGCAACTCGCCTGATATGATATTCCTGAACATATTCACCAAAATGGGGATCAACCCTGATCATTTGCGCCTAGCCTCAATGCCACTCAAGGGGTTCTCCGGAGACGTGGTCCAGTCGGTCAGCGCAATCACCTTGTTAGTTTTAGCCGAGAAGGCCCCCAGGAACTTTGCAACAATGATAGACTTCTTGGTGGTGAAAGCCCCGTCGTCGTACAATGCAATATTGGGATGACCCATGAACAACCTAAGGGTAATAATGTCGACTTATCACCTAAATATGAAGTTCCACACCAATGACGGAGTCGACAAAGTTAAAGGGGAACAAATGCTCGCTCAAGAATGCTATGCCCAAGAACTGAAATGTGGAGGAAAATACATGAGAGCACTTGAGGAAGCGACCCACCTCGAGGGACCTCCACCGCCGCCCCACCTAGTTGTCTGGGAGGAAGAGGTCCGAGATAAGCGAACCCCTAGTACTCATTCCCGTAGATTCCGTGTGGTTTGAATACACCATAAGAGTCAGGACCGAGATAGGGCCCAAGATAAGGCAAGCTATGAAACAACGCTTCATTGAGCATCGAGACGTGTTCATGTGGAGCCATGAAAAGTTGCTCAAAATTGACCACGTGATCATTGAACACTGCCTATGTGTCGATCCTGAGGCCAAAAGAGTTCAACAGATATGCAGGAGTTTTAGTGATGAGAAGTATGCCATTATAGCTAAAGAAGTTGATCACTTCCTAGTGGTGGGATTTATTTGGGAGGCACACTACCTTGAGTGGCTATCCAATGTCGTGTTGCTGAAGAAACCAAATGGCAAGTGAAGAGTGTGCATTGACTTTAATTATTTAAACAAGGCTTGCCCTAAGGATAGCTTCCCGCTACCCCATATCGACTTGATTGTCGATTCCACAGTAGGCCATCGATTGCTCAGTTTCATGGATGCCTACTCGGAATAAAACCAAATCTGTATGAACTCTGATGACAAGGAGAAAGTGAGACAAAGCACTCTATTGTTACCGAGCTAAAAAATGCGGGGGCAACATACCAACAACTAGTCAACCGGATGTTCAAGGATCAAATAGGTCGCGACATGGAGGTATACGTGAAACAACTTGCTAGTCAAGAGAAAATGGCTCGAGAATCATCTAGTCAACTTGCGGGAAGCCTTTGCGATCCTGCCACAGTACAAGATGAAGCTCAACCCACTGAACGGATAAATGCCAGTCGTACTTCAAAGTCCTATGGAAGGTGCAAAACTGGAATGCCGAATGAGACTAAGCTTTCAGTAAATTGAAGGAATATCAGGCTAAACCCCATTCCTCAACCAAGCAGAATTGGGGGAAAACCTAGTTGTCTATTTGTCAGTATCAAGACATGCCATCTCAACAGTTTTGGTTTGGGACAAAGAGGGCCGGCAGAAGCCAATATACTACACAAGCCGAGCATTTCGAGGAGTCGAGGCACATATGGACATGATGGCATTTGCATTGGTGATCACAGCCAAGTGGCTAAGGCCATACTTCCAAGCCCTTTTGATGAAGATGCTCACCGATACACACTTCAAGAAGGTCTTGCAAAGATCAGACATCTTAGGCTGCCTAATGAACGAGGTTGTTGAATTGAGCGAGTTTGACATAGAGTACCTCCCTCGCATTGTAGTGAAGGGATAAGTGCTGGTAGACTTCGTAGCTTAGTTCGCCGACTTCCTAGTGGAAGTATTGACAACACCCATAGGAAAGCTCTGGTAGGTCTTTGTCAACGGTTCATCCTACCGGGCTGGCGGGGTAGTAGGGGTGCATATTGTCACGGAGTCCTGCAAAGAACACAACTACGCAATCAAGCATGCCTTTAAGACAACAAACAATGAAGCTTAGTATGAAGCGCTGCTAGCAGGAATAGCGATGGCCAGAATACTAGGAGTGGTGGAGATAGAGAGCAAGGCAGACTCCCAAGTAGTCATTAGCCAAGAACGGGGTGAGTTTGCCACGAAAGTTGAAGAGCTGAAGAAATTTGGCCTTCTTTGATTACTAATCATAATATATAAAACGTATAGAAAGGAGACAAAGCATTGCAGAGGAAAAACTATTGTTTTGAAGAATTAAGTGTTATAGATATATAGATTAATATGTTACAAAAAAATCCTAATTTTGGTAGGGATGAGACACAAGGAAAAGTGTGTTATAATTACAAAATAACTCATGGTAAAATGGATGGAAGGCTTTGATATTATTTAAATGAATATATGATGAAATTAAATAAGATAACATCTTTAGGTGTATTATAATAATTCAGATGCAACACTCTAGGTGTGCCACCCAGAGGCCCGTCCACACACAAAAGCTGCACAGATTCCCCTGTTGCGGCCCAATGCTTGGGAGTGAAGGAATTTGTGAGTTGTAAGGTTTGGGTACTCATTGTTTGTAGGTTCTAGGGTTAAGCACCACACCGAGCAGCATGACAATATCATCTAGGCATTTGGAAGAAGTCGGGACGGGGCTAGACCCAAGAAGTCCAGGACATAGCGATGGGGTGGCAAAAAGAAAGTCGTAGCCACATCGAGAACATGATGGTGTAAAGTTCCACTTGCTCAACAAACCCCTCCAAGTCCATAATGCCCTGATACTGATCAAGCAAGACCAGTTCCACAGAGTCCAGGACTCTGTGTAGATCTCACATAGAGTTAATGTCTGACACAGTGGTTGGGTGGACTAGAAGTGCACTACAATGCATCCTATGCAAAAGAACCCGCATCTTTAGGGCCGTCATGTGACCCACAAACTTGATGAGAGGCGGGAGCCCCGTCGGGAACCCACCACAAGCACTGCCACCAAAGGTACGATGAGAGGGCATCTATGGTTGTGTGATATTGAGAGGATAAGAAAAAAAGGAAGACAAATATGAAGAGTATAGAAGGAAAGACAGGATGGAGGTATGCGCATGAGCTAGTGGACAGAGGAAAAATAGGTGACCGTACAGAGCAAGCAAGATAAGGAAAGAAAGCGACAGTTTGGAACCTACGCTTCGCGCTAGGGCTACAAGTTTCACAAGCCACGGGAGGAGACGTGTGATTCTGCGAAATGAGTGGGTTGAAAGAGCGTGGGGAAAAGGGAATCGATAAAGGTTAGTCTATCTGAGGAAGGATAATCATGACAATGGGTCGACAAAGACTGGCAAAAAAAAAAAAAAGGAAAATATGATGAAATTCCCATCACACACGTGCGTGACAAGAATTCACGGGGTAACTATTAGACCCAAAAAGGCGCTTTGAAAGATAAGAGCCTAACCAAGCTTGTTAAAAAAGCCTACCAGACTAAGCTCTTCATGTACAAAGGTAAGGTTGTGCAGATGGCCTTAAGGTTTTCCATTCAGAAATGAGGACAAGGTCACCAAAGGGAAAATGGCTGCCTACCTCCCTCTGGGAAGGCCATGGTGAGAGGCAAATTCGCTGAACTGCAATTCAAACCTACATTCATTAGGGAGGACTCGTCGAGATCCTCAAAGGGCCCACTGCATTAAATGTGATGATACATCCACTCGAAAAAGGGCCTACAGGAAAAATTTGTCCGTGTCAAGGAGGGTTCAACGAGGCCCTTAGCAATGCATGCTGCATCAAATGCACTAACTAGTACACCTACTTGAGAAGGCAAATCCAAAATTGGCCAGAATGGCCTTGGAACCCAAAGAGGTTTCCACATTAAATGCAGTAGGATATCCCCTCTAGAAGGTGTCAACCACTGAACTGGCAGGGCCCCCCATGGGAGCTATGATACAAATACGAAAAGGAAGAGAAATCTAGAGTTATGTTCATAGTCTCTGATACTTTCAACTTTCTACATAATCAATGACCATAACTTTGGTAAGAGCTAACTTAGGCATTGATAGCATCCTTTGGTCGAAGAGGCTGCACTAGCCTTCTTGATTTTAGGAGCGAACAAGTTATCCAGAACAGAGTGGGTGAGGGTGAGAAACACGTCCCTAACAATTTGAACTTGACAACACAAGGTTACAACCCTTAATCTCATTTTGTCTTTTGCCCACACACTCACTCTCTCTCAGTTGTGGTTCTACCCCAACTGTAGACCATTTTTGGCCCTTCAAAGTTCATTTCCTCTGCTATTGAAATCCCTTATTCTTTCATCCTCCAATATATGTGACATGACACATTTATAGTATTTATTTATTTAACGTTTGAATAGTTGGTCTTGATGTAGTGTTTTTTCCTTTTTATTTTTGAATTTATTCTCATGTCAATGGAATTGTTGCTTAGAAATTGATTTCTTAAGCTTAACTTGAAGAAATCATCAATGTTGGCACACATTTTAGGTTGGGGGTGTTTTGTTGAGGGATTTTTCTGAAATACAACTGCAATGCACATGAAATTGGCTTGGCATCTTATGTCTATGGATTCTTTGTGGTCTCGCTTCCATATGTCCAAATATGGTAAAGGAAGACATATCTCATTGATGACATCTCAAAGGTCTGGTTCGAGGCTCTAGAGATCTGTGGTTTCAATTATTTCGGATGTTTGTGAAGCTACCAAAGTCAAGGTCACGAGCCTCATTCTAGTTTGATAGATGGTTTATGGATGGCCCTTTATGCGATATGGTTGATATGGTGGAGAATTCTTCTTTGCAAATAAAAGATGTTTAGTCTGGTGATACTTGGAACTTGAAATTGTTAGAACAACTAGTAGGGGAGGAGTTGGCGGAGGAAGTGCATCGTAGTACTTGTGCAATCAGGCTTGGGAATGATGTACGAGTGTGGAAGCCAGCTCAGGATGGTTGGTTCACGTCTGCTAGTGCATGGGAATTAATCTGAGTCAAGGGCGAGCGACATCCGTTGATGGATTGGATTTGGAATAAGCACTTGCCAAAAAAGATTTTGATTTGTATGTGGAGAGCCTGTTTTAGGGTTTATATGTTTATGACAGAGTGAAGTCCCATGGAGTAGTTCTGGCTTCAAAATATGATTGTTGTAGTTCGCTGAAGATGGAAACGTTGGACCATGTCCTTGCGTCTGAAGAGGTTGCACAATAGGTATGGCGCATGGTAGTAGTGGCGTTAGGGGTATCTTGCTCCATGCAAGTACTCGGTGGAACCAAGTGAAGTTTGGATGTCCTGTGCAAAAAATCCACCAAGAGAGGTTTATTGATTGGTTTACTGCCAAGCATTATTACTTGGTGTCTGTGGCAAAGACGCTGCAAAGCTTAAATGGAAGGAACCCAGGAAAATGTAGCGGGTCATGTCTGGCAAGCCATTCAGTTATGGTTAGGCCAAGTAGTTAATGATATTGATGATAAAAAAGCTTTAGCAGCTATTGATGAACAAATATTGTGGGCCATGGACATTCTGATTAGTCACTGTTCAGTTGAGAGAGCAGTGTTAGTAACCTAGTCGAAGCCATCGTGCAGTTGGTGGAAACTGAATGTGGATGGTAGTTGTGGAGGGAACCTAGGAAGATGTGGTGGTGGAGGAGTGTTGCAGGATCATAGGGGTGAGATACAAGGAGGTTTTTCCACTCAGTTTGGTTTCGGCACAAACACTGAGGCTGAGTTGAGAGCATTATTGCAAGGGGTGGTGCTATGGAAAGAGTTGGGTTGTAGACAGGTTAATCTGGAATGTGATTCCAAGGTAGTGGTAGACTGGCTTGCTACCCGTCGCTACAATTTGTGGTACTTATGGGATTTTTGGGAGGCTTTTCTACATGAACTAAAAGGTATTAATTTTCAGGTACACGGTACATCAGTTCAGGGAAGGTAACCAAACTGCAGAATATCTTAAAAGAAGAGGTAAAGAGGGTCTAACCTGGAGGTTTTTCATTGGTGAAAGTTTACCAAGTCCTTTTAGGGGCATTATCAGATTAGATAAATACTAGGGCTTCCTAGTATTAGAAATTAAATTTGTTGGCTCTGTTTGTTTATTTGGAGGGTTTGTTTTGTATGGTTTTTGGTTTTGGTTTGTGATTTTGTGGTTGATTGTGTTCCACAGTTTTTCTCCACCCTGAGTGAGGTTTATCAAGAAAAGTAGAGGTGCCGTCCTCTTTTATTAAAAAAACAAAAATATTCGAAGGATTTCATGATTTTGCAAATGGCGGTACGCATTAATAGACTTTTGGGACAAGAAAAGTTACAACATGCAGTTTGAACATTTGCGTCTCCGTGAGTGATTTAATTTTGTTGATTGAAAGAGGAAAAAAGAATATAGAGGAAAAACAAAAAACTGACATGAGTAAATAAAAGTCAACATTTGCTCTAACTCAAAGTCCTTATAAATATTGTACATCTCCATTGATCATGTGGTCCATTTATGATCAGCATTTATCATATTCGTCCCTTTCGGAAATAGCTATATTCTACTGTTCAGAAATGACCTTCACCCAAAGAGGGACCATGTTAGACGTATGGTCCATTTCGTAAACAACTCTGCTTCGAAAAGGACTTTCAGGTCTAAGAGATTAAATGACATTTTTTCCAAGCCCAACGTCATTGCGCTTGATATTAGAATGGCTAAATATTAAGACGTTTATTTGGCTAATTATTAGAGTAGTTGAGCAACAAATATATTTACAAGTTTATTTATTGATGTATTAAACACACCATCCATTTCACATCAACTTGCATAAAAAGTTATCAATACTTTAACTTTAATGGGATGAGATGAGAAATTGTGAGAATTCTATGGATTGTAAGAAATTGTGAGAGATAAGAACTTGCAAGAATTTTGTGAACAATAGTAAAATTGGTTTGTGAATAGTTATGAAATGATTTGAGTTAATATGTTTTATTGGATAATTTTTGGAAAGCAGAGAGAAAAAGTTAAATAATTTTGGATAATTTTAAGTTAATATGTTTTATTATAAAGTTAAAAAATTGTTTGAATATAATTTTTATTTTAAAATTTGAAATTGTTGTATTATTTTTTGTGTTCTGTTTGAAAGTTTCGAATTTGGAAAAGTTGTGTAGAGTTTTGAGTTTAGATAATGATTAGATGCAAAAGTTGAATGTTTGGAATTAAAATGTGTTTTGTGTTTGAGTAATATTTGGGAAGGAAATTGTGAGGAGTTTTGAGACAAGATGAACATCTATTGCCAAACAAGGCCTAAAAAGATGAACAAGATGAACAATGAGTTATTTGAAGAGTCATAATTCTTATAACCTTTAAAAATACCATCTTTTAAGGTATAGGGGAAGTAAAAGTAGATGTGGTCAAGACGTATTGTTGGGTGTAGTTCTTCAATCGAGTTATTTATTAAATGTCTTAAAGCCTTTTGGGTTTGATGAACAATATTAATATTGGTGGAAGCTTATTACCAGCTGCATTTCATTATTTTTTTCTCAGTAATGATAAAATGGTACTTCTAAGTTAATGGCTTCTTTAGAGGTTTAGGCATGGGATCTACTGTCTCCTTGTGATGCTGACCGGAATTTGAATTACTCTGATGTCTAGTTTACCAACAAGAACTAGGAATTGAGATTGAGCAAAGATGTAAAATATGGAAAAAATTATTGCTTATTAAATATAATTTAGATTCAATAAAAATTATCAATATTCCTACCTTAGGATTACTAGGCCGGAAGGTTACATGGTCAACAATACAGATTGTAAAAGCAAGGAAGTTAACATGGCAGCTCATGCGTCCACAATCCAGGGGCCAAGATGCACATTATGATCAAGATATATATTACTAAGGAAAAAAAAACTTAAAAAAAAAAAAAAAAAAGCGGGAGCTCCGAGTGGGATCCCTAGCATTGTCCATCAAAAGTAACATATTAACAAATATTGAGTACATAAATTTTATAAGTAATTTTGCATCTCAAAAGGCAAGAAAAATGATATATACCATTTCATGATAATACGTAGCCTTGCCGCTATGGTGGTCTTCTAATGATGTGAGGAATAACACTGCTAGATAATACGTAGCCTTGTCGTACGACTGCCAAAGCAATGAGAAATTTCATTCCACATTGTTATTCAAGAGCAGTGCTATTAATTGCACTGATAGGGGCATGAGTTAAAACACATATTAGGCTAAAATGGATGCACAGACAATCTTATGATCCATCTTAGCCTATTTCGTGTTTTAGCCTGAGCACTCGCCCGTGTCCCAATCAATTTCATTCAATAAAACATGATTCATATATAAATAACTCAAAGAAAGATAATAAGTCACTCTTAATTTGTAAAATCTTAATATTCAATATTTATTACATTTCACTACGAGAACAAACATCAAGATTAACACACTGCACGAAAAACTTAATGAATAATGGAAAATATGGTTTGTATGACTGTAAGTGCAAGCAATAAGAAAGCAGCCAGAAATGAAATCCATGCCCAAGGACTGTTGAAATAATCGCGCCTTAAATTTGCCATCCATACATTACAGCGTCTACGACAATGCACGTTCACATCCATGATAGTTCTAGCATAAATATTGGTTGAAAATCTGACATAGTGACCAAGCTTATTAACCATGGTGGAAATAACTTCATCATCACCCAAATTATTATGGATAATTCCTTTTCGGCGGAGTAACTCAACATCCTTTGGAGTGTTAATGAGATGATCCATGAAGTGCACATAGTTGTAGACGTAATTCACATCGTTATCTTGATGACAATATTGCTCATATGCAATTAGATTTCGTAAGTAAGTCTCTGTATGATCTTCTATGCTCAAAGGTGAAATCTCCATTAGCCCATTGTTGAACTTTATGGAAAACACATTAGATTTCTTTGCCTTCTTTAATTTGATTCCTGCCTTTGCAAGCTCTGTAGCACCATGTATGTTCCTGGCTTCAATTTCTCTAAGAGCAAATAGGCGCTTAAATTTCTTTGCCTTGTTGAATTTGACTCCAGCCTCGTGAAGCTCTTTGCCGCAAGGTACTGACTTCCAGTTTTCAATCTTGTTGAGACAAAGTAGACGCTTCAATTTCTCTACTGCCTTTAATTCAACTCCATCCATTTGCGTCCCTATTTCACACGGTTTTGAGTTCTGGTCTTCATTCCTATTTCGATGATCGAGTAGATCCTGAAATTTCTTTGCCTTGTGAAATTCAATTCCAGCCTCTTGAAGTTCAGTGGCATAAGGTATTGTTAACCAGTTCGAAATCTTATCTCCATCATCCTTAAATTTCTTTGCCATATTGAATTCAACTCCAGCCTTCTGAAACTCTGAGCCAAATGGAATTGATGTCCAATCTTCAATCTCTTCCATATTGACTATGAATCCAGATTTCTGAAATTCACTGGTGTAAAAAATTGCCTTCCTCATATTTTCCATTTTTGCAAGTAATGGAATGATACATTCACGAATCAGACCAAATAGGCGCTTAAATACCTCTGCCTCTTGACATTCTCTCGCATGATCTATTTCCGTATCAAGTAATGAAATACCAATGGTTGCATGTATGAGACCAAGGAGATGCTCAAACTCTGTGTTCTTGAATCTGAACCCGACCTTTAAACGTTGACATACCATCTCTAGAAGCAAAGGGGTGAGAGCTTCATGCACCAAACAAAGTAGATGCTTAATCTTTTTGGTTGAATTATAACCTGATGCATCGACATTCCATTAAATGATAGAAAGCCAGAGAAAAAATTGAGGGCAAGATCTTTAAGTTGTGTTTGGATAACCTGAGCTGTGGAGGTAGAACTTTCAACACTAATTCCATCTTTCTCATCGATATCGACAACGTGTTCTCCTAACTTTTTGGATCTGTTATGAGGTAGTGTGTTGTTACTCTCACTCATCCCGAACAATTTATCCAGAATAAAGAATGGAAGTTGATTTTCAAATAACAGTAGATCACGAGCTATTCTAGAAAGCACCCACTTCATTTGAAAGATTGGGTCATTTAAAAGAGCTCCTGTTTTATACGTGTGGAACAACTCAATAATGAAACACCCATCAAGTACCATCATTTCTACAAACTCATCTGGGGTGTGGCCAATGTGTTCTCCATAGCAATTATAAGCTCTTTCTTCCAATTCTTTCAAGGTTGCAATATATGTTTCTACATTTCCTTTCGTTCTTTTAAGCATTTGATGTAGATAGCGCAATTTATGCTCTTCCATAAATCCTTGGCCAACCTTGCTTTGATCGTTGTAAGGACCGATGGCAAGCAACACAGGCTTGTAAGCCTTCTCGTTTACGTTACGTAACTACTCATGCACTTTATACATACAACACTCATTAGCATTTCTACTCAACCCAGCATGCTTTCCCTCAAATTCATCTATACGATTGGACAGTGTCTTCCTGCTCATTTTGTAAAGTAGTAGTACAAGTCTCCTTTCCTAATACAAACCATAAAATTTCTCGATAATTTTAACAAAAGCTTCTAATAGAAAAATGCAAGCTACTAAATTGTTAATACGAATAGAGAGCAGCCCTCATATTCTAGAGCAATAGTACAACTATCTACTCCATGTATTTGCATACAAATGGTCACTAACATGTAACAACTAAGACAAATCATGCTTTCCACTAAACTAGATTGGATGATTTCATTAGCTTATCTTCTGCCATTAGGGAAGATGTATGAAAAACATGCTTTTTTAATAGGATTAATGTATGTGTTTTAAGGGATACTTGTTAATTTCTTCCATTCCAATATAAAAAGGTGCAAAAGCTAGAAATCAAGCATCCCTTTATCTTGAGGTTTCTTTCTTCCATTCCAATATAGAAGGTGTTAAAGCATTAGGGGAGTGCCTTGCTATCAAGGTCTTCCATTCACCAACGTGGAAGACTATATGTAAATTCTACCCATAATTCATAAAGAAAGCCAATGAATTATTCGAGATGGTTCAAGTTCTTTTCGATTTAGGAACTCCTTAGTTCATAAGGGTTTTTTCATCACTTATTCTCATTTACAAGTCAAAGATCCATGCTCAACCACTAGATGGTGCATCCCAAATGTTCGGGCACTCAATAACTTAGCTTTGCTTCAGGAGGTAAACAAATTCTCCATTAGACTGCTGTAACAAGGAACAAAAACTAGAGTATGGAATGATACTCTAGATTAGGGGTGAAAGATTTTCGGTCCGGACTGGAAAACTGACTAGATCAAACGGTTTGGTCCGAGCCAAACCAGACCGAAAATAATGGTAGTCGGTCTTGGTCCATAGTATATGAGAATTTTGGTTTTCGGTCTAGTGGCAGGAAATGGAATAACAACTTAATTACACGTAAGTATACATAGACAGACGAATGTACATACTTGTTAATTTGTTGCTCCGATATTGATCTCCGTTGTTTGGTGCAGCACTTTAATATTTTTTAATCAAAAAAGCCTAAAGAATAGATTATTATATAGAGTTTTGCTACACGTGAAGGTTGGATTCCTTACTTGGAGAGTAAAGATTCATTCAGTTATTGATTATCTGTTTCTTGTTTTCAACTTTACTTGTTGCTGTGGTAAGGAAGAAGCCCGTAACACTCCACTCGGTAAGGAGAAGATGAAAGAAACCGGATCCCACCTCTTGCAAAAAGAAGAGAATAAAGTTCGGTGTTTACTTTAGTCATAGTTACAACGCGAATGTTCCTTCTTTTGCTCTTTTCTTCTCTCCCACGTGTCGTATCCCCCTACCAAAGTTTGGATATATCTATAACATTTAATTTTTTTGAAACGAGATTTTCCTCTACAATGCTTTGTCTCCTTTCTCTACATTTGTTTTATTATTATAATAAACAAAATTAAAAAAATATATATATTTTTTATTATATTTTTGTTTTGACTTTACGTCTTAAATCTGTCCATGGAGACATGTCACACTGCATCTGCTACATCCTTGGGAATGATTCAGACAAGATTATTTTGTATTTTGTATTTTGTATTTTTTATGTTATTTTGAACAAGTAACTGGTGTGTCAACTGGAAAAGACGCTGGATTGTGTGTTTGTGTCTTACCTATGTTGATTAATTTTGTGAAAGGATGAAAGCAGTTTTTTAGGAGGAATCCGACTCTACAAACATCAGTTTGTGAATAATTCTCATATGGCTTTATTGATAGCATCTGTAAGAGAATTTTCCCCACTTCACATGCCCACTAGGCCTTGGCCGGATATCTGGCCCCAAGGTTCAAGATTGTCCTTGAAGCGAGGTGCCTACAAGAAAAGGTAATCAATTGGGTGATGGGACGAACTTGACTGACATCGCTCGGCCACACTCCGATCCTGGGAACTTGTACAGGGCAGAGCGAAAAATATAGGGAACCCTCAATTCTCGTGAAGAGCCTTTTCCCATTTATTTAATTATTATTATTTTATTAAATTTAGTTTTATGCATATCTTCGGTCCACAAATTACACCCCAATGTTACCCACAAGTATAAATTAATTAGTATCACATTCCGTTAGGTATCCCGTTAAATATTTTTTTTAAATCTATTAACGTTCCGTTAATTAGTTTGATAGAAAAGAAATAGAAAATTTGATTTTGGTCCTAAAAATCTAAGAAGAATTATAAAATAATTTTTTTAAAAAAACTAGATAAGTTAATAAAAAAAAAGTTTAAATGTTTAATAACAACTTGAAAAAAAAAATAGGAATTTACAAAAACCCAAAAAAGTTAAAATAAAAGATGAGGGATACTGGCTAAAACAAAAGGGAGTTCAAAAACACAAAAGATGAAGACTAAAATTTTAAGTTATCTTTACCCTTTTGCATTTGCATTTTTTTTGAGGACCAATCCATCGTAGCTAGGTTGAAATAGACTCTAATATCATTTGTAACGCTC
The DNA here is from genome assembly GCA_003123825.1 of Juglans hindsii. NCBI lineage: Eukaryota > Viridiplantae > Streptophyta > Magnoliopsida > Fagales > Juglandaceae > Juglans > Juglans hindsii. Next base: position 91,151 of record QEOW01002231.1, on the reverse strand, counting down.
CAATAGAAGTCAAAACCACATGACCTGTATTCCAAAATGACTAGTTAATAATACAATTGGATCAGTTCTATTGGAACCTTATAAAGAGCAATAACATCTCATTTCCAAACAATGTGAGATTCCATACACCACCTACTCATATTCTTATCATATAGAATGTCACAATAGTAACATGTAAGGTAATAACTGGTATTTAATTCTTTAGTTTTTTCGAATTTTTATGTCACGTCCTTAAGCCGACATAAATGCCAATGTATTCATGCAACTCAAAACATACTGTTGAACTTGCGTCCTTACCAATCTATGGGATATTAATCGGAATTCTTGTTTCTTACAATAAGAAGAAATCAGACATTTTATTTTTTGGGAAAATTGGAAATAACAGAATATTTTGCGTACACTATGAGACAATTGGCTTTGTTTTATTGACATAAGGGCAGTTGGGTCACTGATTAATTTGACTTTCTTCTATTAATTATAATCTGGGAATAATTATAATGTATGAACATATGGGCATGCAGTTGGGTTAGTGATTCATTCAATTTTCTTCCTTTTAATTATGGAAATTCTGTCACTTTTTTAATTGATTGTGCTGTGCAGGAATATTACAACCCAAACGAATCCATGCTGGAATTAGAGTTTGCGCCTGCAGAAGAATGGATTTCACGCAGTGATGCTGATATTATTGATGCTACAATGAAGGAACTCGCAAAACTCTTTCCAGATGAAATTTCCACAGATCAGAGCAAAGCAAAGATTGTAAAACACAAAGGTATGACAAAATGACCAGAAACTTGGAGTCTTTTGGATTCTCTAAAATAGATAATGGATATTTATTTAGTACCCTTTATATGATTATAGCATGTATATACTACTGATCTGGAGAATTGAATTCTGTAGTCAAAGTTGCAATCCCAGATCACTCCACCAACGAAGCCAAGCTAAGACTCATCATCCTCATTTGCATCAAAATCTGAAATACCATAAAATGGTACCATAGGTAAGTATAAACCAAACAACTCTCGGGATAAAAACATATTAATGCAACCAACATGCATTCATACGACAAAATCCACTTAACCATAAAATACCGTTTTTTCCCAAAAATGATTATTTCCAACACACGCCAAAATCCCATTTTGGCCCAAAAACATAGTCTGTCATTTTCTCAGAAAATGATTCACAGAAAACAAACCATTTATCGGACACTGTAGGCGAGACTCTACCACCGTCCCTGCTTACCACCATCCCTACCGCGTGCACCGTAGGCGAGAATCACAGGCGGGATACAACCACCATCCCTGCTTACCACCATCCCTACCGCGTGCACCATAGGCGGGAATCACAGGCGGGACTCTACCACCATCCCTGCTTACCACCATCCCTACAATTCCTTTCCACACAATGAATATTTATCACACACAATGAATACTTATCAGAGCACTGTAGGCGGGAATCACATGCGGGACTATACCACCATCCCTGCTTACCACCATCCCTACCGCGTTCACCGTAGGCGGGAATCACAGGCGGGACACAGCCACCATCCCTGCTTACCACCATCCCTACCGCGTGCACCGTAGGCGGGAATCGCAGGCGGGACTCTACCACCATCCCTACAGTCTCTTTTCCTTTTTCTCCAACCAGTCAATCCAGTTGTTTCAAACACACTCAAATCATTTCACATGAAAATCCAATTTTCAGATAAACACATGAATATGTATGCAATCATGTGAAAACCCTGTTTTCATTTACAAACATGAACATGCGTGCAAATATGCCATATACATGAAACAACACCACAACAACCAACAAATCACAATACCAACCAAACACACAACTCCGTCCATAATCCATCCGACCCCCGAACTCCTCAGACTCAGTCCGGCATGTCCAACCAGATCACAATAATATGTGTTAGTGCAAAAATACATTTAAATCACGAAAGTTCTTTGGGAAAATACTTACAGTACTATATAATAATTTTCGAAGGATCATGAAGCTGCAAGAAGTGGTGGCTCAGCAGCGTAACAGTGTAAAATACACTGTGGCCGTGGGTTTCAAAAACTCACTTTTCAACGGAGACAAACTAAGACCCGAAATTGATAGGGTAGGGCCTAGAGAGGTCGGTGAAGCCAATGGTGGTGGTGGTTTGCCGTGGGTGGCGGCGCAAATGGTGGTTTTAGGCCAAAAATACCCAAATCGGAAATGAGGTTGGATGTGCTTCACCGGTGACGGATCGGAGCTGGGGTTGGGTCCATTGGGTTGTTAGGAGGTCAAGGATGAAGTGGTGAAGAAATGGTGGCCGGAGGTGGCGCGACGGCGGCGCTGGAGCTCAAGATGCGCCGCGGCTTGAAGGGGCTCGTGGGGGCAAACGGCGGCGAGATGGGGGCTGAGATTGAAGAGTGGTGGTCGCCGGCCTGTGGGGGAGCGAATGGGCTGGGCGGTGAGGGCCACGGCGGCGCGGCGGCGGCGCACAAGCACCAGAAGCCGTGCGGCTTGAAGCTACGCGTGGGGGAGTTTCGTGGCACCGGAGGGGCTGAAAACACGGGGGTGGGGTCGCCGGTGGATGGGGAAGGAGGTGGGAGGGGCGGTGATGGGAAAGGGCGGCGCACGGCGGCGCTGTGGGTGGAGGAGAAAAATGGACGGGAAGTTGATGAAGGCTGTCGTGCGCGGGAAGAGAAGCAGGGGAGAAATAAGGAGAAAAAGAAAGAAGGGAAAGAAAAAGAGGAGAAAAAGAAAAAGAGAAAAGAAAAAGTGAGGGAAAGAAATGAGGTCTAATCCTCACATCTTAGGTCACAAAATGATCCAACGAAAATTATTTCAAAACAACAAGTCAATTAAAATAATTTAAACGTAGTGATAAAATGGAGATAAAATAATTAAATCCAACAATCAATTAATTTAAAAAGAAGAACAATTTAAATGTACAACAATAAATAAATATTAAGAAAACATAACAATTTAATTTTCACAATTTAAAGATCATAAAATAAACCATTTAAAATATCCGATAATTTTAAAACAAGAGAATAAATTTTGAATTATTAAAATAATACTTCAATAAAAATATACTAAAATACGGGGTGCTACAACAGCTATGTCCAAGCTTCCACCAATATCTGTTTTAAATTCTCACCACATACAAGAACCCAAGTTCACAAAATTTTAACTAAAGTCAGACGCTTTCTTTTGTACAAACAAATGGTTGTGGATAATATGAGAAACAGTTAGAGCAAGGCACTTACGTTTGTACAGCTCATGAAGGGACTGATGGAAAGCAACTTCTCCTCTCAAATGGCAGGTGCCAACATGGGCATGAAAAGTAGCTGCAGGATTCACAAGTTTACAAGAGCAAACACATGATCATAAACGCAATAATAGAGAAATGAGTAGTATTGGAAGAAATAATGTTAGAAAAAAGGATAGAAATGTAGTAAATGAATAGCAGAATGTAGAGAAATTGAGTTATGTAAAGCATACCCCTGGAATGGTCCCTGCAACTACAAAAATTAGCAAGAGATCAGCATACTGGTTTTTATGGAAGTGGTAACTGGCCTTCAGGAAGTATTGCATGGATCGAAAGCATCCATGTCGGTATTTATGAGAGCATTTGATTGCATTATTTTCATTCCTTTATTGCTTTGAATCCCCAACTTGAAAGAAAGGGGTCTTAACTTCTAGTATAATATTTTAGTATTTTTCAGATAATGTTTCATGCACCTATTTGCCCCACAAAATGCCATGACAGCATTGCTAGTGTATGGTGTTAAGAAAGAACAAAAGATATGGTGTTAAGAAAGAGAAAAAGATATGGTGTTAACAAAGAACCAAAGATAAGGTGTTAAGAAAGAACCAAAGATAAGGTGTTAAGAAAGAACCACAAATAGCAAGAACAAAAATAAAGGAAAATACGCAAACCATGCACTTCACAGTAAAATAGCAACAACTACAAGAATTTACAAAGGATTACACATAATATATGAATTCATTAGGATTACCCACAATATAAGAATGGATTATCAATTAAAGAGAAGATAAAGCATTAGTCCACCAATACAGCATCATTATTAACCCCTGTTTGGTTACCAAGAAAACTGAGAGTTTGTATGTGACATGTTCGTCTTTGTTAGAGTTCCTATAATTCTCACTTATTAAAAAATAAGAAGTTCCTATAATTCTAAAATGAATCCTATGCTAAACTGTTTGTATAGACTGTCCCACATTTGTTTATGTAGATGCCGCCTTTTTTTGCGATGCGATTGCTGGGTCATGTTCGAATGAAAATTTTTTAATTAGACAAGGATGTAGTATTTGCTCTAACTCTACTCGATTAAACTTCTAGTTATACTTAAGACTAACCATCCTAGTCCACATGAGTTTTAAATTCCACCTGTGTTAAGTTTTCTTCCTACCACTATTTAAACTCAACAAGGTTTAAAAAAATGATACTCTGCAGTGTTTGTGATCCTGCATAAGCCTTCTAGCAAGCTAAAAAATAAGTTAAAATATGATCGTAGTTCACCATAACAATAATAAAAATAATAAAAAATGAATTCCATAAAATAATGAACTCCTAGTTAGTATTGATGGGTGGAAGCTCTTCTAATATTCTAATGGGATGAACTAACTTATGTAGTGGTATTAAAGTTATTCAACCCTGAATGTGGCAGCTTCTCATTACATGGGAGTTTTAAGTGATCTGCATAATCAATATTTAATATATACTTGTGAATTACACAGCATTTCATACCCTTAAAGCAACCTCAAAAAGAAAATATAACATTCAATTAAAACTTAAGAATATTACTTAAATGAAATTATTTTTTGAAGTAAACAAACTTAACGACGAAATATTGAGTTCGTTTTGCAAACTGAACCCACTACGCATGAGATATTAAACATCTTACCCTGAGGTGTTTTGCTGTGAAAAAGGGTGCTACTCCAATAAAGATGAAGTAATGCGCACAATTCAAAACCTGGAAAGGTTACATATAGTTTTGAGATACTTTCTTTTTATAAAGTTATTGAGATATTTGTAGAAATCAAAGGGGTGCTACTCCAATAGACATGAAGACATTAGAAACACATATGTAGAAAATAAAAAGAAAAAGATTTTGAAAATTAGGATAGAAGTGTGCTCAAGTTGCTCCATATGCTTACATCTACATATGTAAGTTAGACCTTATAACATTGTAGAATTAGCAAACTATAATCACATCGTAATCTCGCAAGTTAGACCTTATAACCAATTATCCCCAAGAAATTCAAGCCCATGCGAAAGCATTATTAGTAGTGTATACTGTAAAGGCTTTGTATTGAAGTATTGATTCAGTTTCCAAGCCAATAAATTACATAAATGGTTTTAGATTTTTATCCTATAGGAGATAAAAGAAATCAATAAAACACAGGAATTCAATCAATATTGAACTTTGGTTAGTGTATTTTCCTCATTTATAATCCACAAATCTAGATTGAACCAGCTCCTACTTTATTTATGGTCTAGTTTTACAGCCTAAATGTCCAAACAACAATTACTGGAGTTCCCAAAAGACCAAAAACAGCATATAGATTTTGGTAGCTCACAAAGTTTCAGCAACTAAGCAAGATAATCAATCATTCACACAAATTTCACCCAAGAACATGAAACCGAAGAGAGAGAGGGAGAGAACACGAAACCTGTCAACCCAATGCATGCTTCTTTTACTCTATGTTTCGAAATTTCAACTTTCATAGTTGTTAATCAATTAGAACAAAGGGTAGCTATGAATGTTATCCATCCATATGTTATTCTATGGAAGGATATATTTTTTTCTCAGCACCCTGAATCAAAATTCACTAGAGTACTGGTTTCAATATTTATTAACATGTATCAAAAAAATTACCGCTTAGCAGAATTGCATATACAAAATGTGTGATCAACAAACATTTTCTTATATAACATAATACAAAATCAGTTGATCAAAACCAGAACTTTATTGGTACTTGATCAAAACAACTTAAAGTAATTATAGTCAAGGAACAAACCTTAATCTTTGAGCCAACCATGTTCTTGCCATTATCTAATTCCTGAGACAGCAATCACTCAATAAGAAATTGATTTCAAAAGCACAAAGGATGCATATAAAGTATGCAGTTTCTTTGCCAAAATTGGAACTGAAATAACTAATTAAGATTGAGCCAAGAAAAACAAAACAATGCCAACAGTAATTACAATCGGCAACAATGCCAATAGATTTTCATTTGCAGAGCTGGAGGGACATCAAAACCCAAAGACCTAGCTAACACAAACCAGTTAAACTAGTAGTTGGCAAATCAAAGAAAGCAAGACCTAACATATGATCAAACATTCATGAGATTACATTGGGGGTGCTAATATGCATATATTATTCCAATGATCCATATATGCCAAACAAGTCCAGAACTGAAATGCCAATCATTTTAAAAAGGGAGGTATGACAGCAATGAATTTATAGAGTGATGGTAGCTTGCAATGAATTTATATTCAAATTAAGCACTTTTTATGTGTGAATATTTGTGCCAAAAAGACAGTAAGCTGAATGTCCTTGTACGACTAATTTGTCTTGTAGCGCCCGCTAATCCAATAACGCGATCCGGGGATCTTAGTAGGGTGGCTTTGTTGACTCTATTTTGGTCTTTTGTCGAAGCAAAAAGAAAGGGCAACTGTTCTCGAATCAGCAATGTCATATCTGACTCAATCAAAAAGCATTTTAAAAACCTCCAAGGTTTTCCTGTGCGTTCATCATACCTATTATATATATCATATCAGATTATATATATTGTAATATTATATTAGAATACATATTTTCTATCATAAGAAAAGATTGTCTTTTTTTTTTTAAACAACTTTCTGTTTTTTTTATTAAGACTATAATCAAATAATAAATAATATTATACCGGCAATCACCCCCACCAAGTACTGTACTGACAGTACAATAATTCACCAATGCTAATTGATCAAACGCCACGCACACCCAAACAAAAAATGGAAAAGTGCACTATGACTTCAACCATTCATCTAGAAAGCTGTAATTCTTTTTACAAAAGCTTGCAAAACAGAAACCTTTCTTTTTTTTTTTCCATTGTTAAAGCATCCACGTATGTGATTTCAACCATCAAGAATTCCTGAAATTTTTTTTTTGATAGGTAAGAAGAAAAAAGGGCGGCAGCAAACTCACAGAGAATCACTACAAGAAAAATGTTCATTTATGGCCAGTTAATTCCAGCGAAATGACTATTTACAACTAAAATGAATCTGTTTTGGTCACAAATAGTCTTTTCATCACAAACAAATGGGCACAAAAGTCCATTTTTCTTGTAATGAATAGAGAGGGAGTATCGAGCTGGGAGAAAAGAAAAAAGGGGAGAAGTAGAAGGAAAAAAGGGGGGAAAAGAAAGAAGTGGGAATCTGCGTAGGATTTTATTACTTTTTTCGGCAACATATGATTTTTACGGCAACAATACTCACTGCAAAAAGCATCTATTGCGGCGATTTGCAAATTTGACGAAAAAATAGTTGCTATAGTTTCAATTTTTGTTGTGACGACAAAAATCGCCGCAATAAGTTTAAAGTCGCCGCAACAAACTGAACAGTAAATTTTCCTTCAGCACTGAAATTCAACGGCAACTTGAAAATCGTCACAAATAAAGACCTGTTGTAAAGACTAAAGACGTGCAGATTAGTTCAACAATCATACAAGAAAAATCCTACTTTCTTGATTTGCAAGCCCACACCAAAGTCTTTTTGAACATTTTAAACTACACTTCTTTCTCCATTTACACAACACTAGTCATTTTTTTAATGAGTCCACCAAACCCCTTAAAAAAAATCAATGTGATGTATTATTGTTGCAAAAACAAAGTCATAAAGGAACTTTTTCCCCTAGACATCATCTGTTCTCTCAGTGTACAGATGATGTCCAGAAAGCATTTTTTCGGGCAGAATCCATTTTTTCCATTTTTTAGACTCTCAGGGGATTATTTTACATTATCTAAAGATTATTTTCTGCTGCTAATTGAACTAAATTTTAGAAAGCACAGAGTACTATTTTCAGAAGTGACTTTCTTCAGAACAAACACAAGCATATTTGAAGACTGGGGAGAAGTGGCATTAAAAATAAAAATAATATAAAATCAGATAAGACATGTAGCTAATTTTTGTGAGAATATAGACTTTCTCAAACATGTCATTTGATCAAAAGCTAAAGTTTCTAGGTTTTCTCTTATCCACAAATAAATACCAGGTGAAGTTTAATGTCATGACTCCAACGGCATAACCCTAAAATGGAGAAGAAAATGGGTGCTCTGTTCATCAAAGAGTGTAGAAGTGAGATGAAAGTGAAGAACTGAAGTGTGTGCGTGAAGTGAAGTGAATCTGTAAGTGGAAAGTGGGACCGACGTCATGCGGAGTGTTGGTTGAGAAGGCCATCAAGTTGAAAAGGAAACGGTGCCGTGTGGTGTGGTGTGTGTCACTACAATTAATAAAACTATGCGTTTTGAGTAGTCTGGGTCAGTGTCTTTAGTTAGATGCAGCGTTTGGGTCATGACCAAACGATGCATTTTATATAACTGTTATTTCCATTTCTGTTCTTTTACATTCCACGTGTTGCAATTTAAGTAGTTTTGTTAGTCATGGGCTACGTCCATATAGAAGTCAGAAATGACGCAGGGAGGATTATCTGGAAAATATTCTGAACTTGTATTTTGCATTTGGAGGTTTGGGAGCCCTCGAAGTTACTCCCGTATCAATACTCAATAGTAAATTTCCTTTCTAGCAATTTGACAAACACCTGGTGTGCATTATGCTTGTCCATTGCTGCAACCATTTCCCTAGTTTCCATCATCTTCCCTTAATACATCAATACATTCAATACATAAGTATAGCAGGTTCTTAACATTGGTATCAGAGAATGAACCGCGTCACGGGTTTAAGTCACGGATGGGGTGACCTATAGGCTGGATTAAAATATCTTGATACTTTATATGGGCATAATGTAAGTTATTGAATACTGATAGATGAGTGAAGCCACCAAAAGGGAAAGGGCTACCACCGGGTCAGTATCGATAGAGTGGGTCGCCATGGACGTCGGATTCGGAAGCGTGGTGGAATGTTAAGATCCTGAGGGTTAAATATTTAACCAAATTAGTATCCAACAGTCCTAGAGCTTTTAGATCAATGATTGGATCTTTAACAACTGGTATCAAGAGACAGTCAATCCTACCAACCAAATCCAACTCTAGCCAAACAGATCCATCCCATTACCACCCAAATAGTCCCAAATAGACCCATACAAACCCCATCACTACCGTGGTCGAAAATACCGAATCCAAACACCAACACCTAGATGCCTTACAAACTCAAGTAGAACAACACCACCAGGAATTTATTACAGTAAAAGCATATATCAGGGAGCTCAAAACTAATGTCCAATAAATGAAAGATATGTTACACACCCTTGTAAACCAACAACACCATCCACCTCCTCCTCCACCTTTTAACCATGAAGCCAACCTTGAAATGGAGAACCATGACCCATGAGATTCAACAACAAAGGGGTCAGGCTTGACTTCCCTCATTTCCAAGGAGTTAATCCCATTGCATGGCTTTTTAAAGCCAACCACTACTTCGAGTTCCACCAAATGCCACTACCTCAACGATTGTTGATGGCCTCCTACCATATGGAAGGAGATGCCTTGGTATGGTTCCAAAATGTTGTATATGGAGGGTTATGCCGTGACTAGGAAGCTCTTTTCAGAGCATTACTGTTTTTCCAGAGCATTATTGCTACGCTTTGGACCCATGGCCTATGACGATCCAATGGAGGCATTGACGAGGCTAAAACAACCCAATACTGTGGCATCTTACATGAACCAATTTGAAGGGTTGGCCAACCGCCTACGAGGTCTCTCTGATTCTCACAAACTGAGCTACTTCCTTAGCGACTTAAAAGATGAAATTCGCATCCCAGTCCGTACGTTATACCTTGTGAATTTAAATGCAACATATGGGTTAGCAAAGATGTAAGAGGAATACCTTCCAAGTATAAGAAAAGTCGCTAAATCTACGGGGAAAGAACCACTTCCATGGGAGGGGGCAATTATTCTACTGGTTCCTATTCTAGCGACTATTTCAACAAATGGAGGAAACTTATGGGGGGAGCTAAACCAATTTCTTCTAAGCAAATGAATGAGAAGCGACGCAAAGGCTTATGTTTTAATTGTGATGAGAAGTGGAATCCTCTACACACTTGTAAAACTCCTCGTATTTATCTCTTGGATGTGAATGAGGAAGTGTGTGAGGAAGAGGAAGAGCTGTCAGTGGTTGAAATAGAAGAAAAATTAGCACTGAAAACACAAAATTGTGAGGTCGTAGTCGAAGGAAGCCATGAGGGATGATAACATTGACTTCTACGGAATTGTAGAAGATATCATAGTGTTAAAGTACGTGGAGGGATATATGGTCTGGTTGTTTAAATGTAATTGGTAGGATGTCTCAAATCCTAGGTTGGGAGTGCGTAACAGTGATTATTTTGTGAGTGCCAATACATCTCACACATGGTATGAGGACGATCCCTTCATTCTCGATTGCCAAGCGAATCAAGTTTTTTATTTAGATGATCCGAAGTACGGAAACCCATGGTGGGTAGTGGAGAATTTTACACCAAGAAATGTATATGATTACATTCCAGAGACAGACGACCCACATGAAGAATTTGATAGTCCAGTAAATAAAGAAGCATATCAAGAAAACGACGTAGGCATCAATCTATTTGTTGATCTAAGCCAATATGATATGCTCCCATTGCGTAGAGAAGATGTTCAACCCGAAGTAATTGAGGGTGAAATTTCAGAAAAAAATGAATTAACTGAAGTGTCTAGTGAGGATGGGGGCGACTGGTCCAGCAAAATAGATAATGAATGAATTTCAAACATTAATTTTTGTAAGTATTATTCTTATAAATATCCGTAACGTTTGTTTAAATAATAATTTATTACAATTTCAAATAGATATGCCTCCCAAATGCAAAGCAACACATATGTCATCCTCATCCATTACTGACTCCCCATGTGGTTCACCTGCCATGAATAGTGAGTCAACATCACCAAACCCAAAACAAGGTATTTTATCAAATTAAATACCACATTTTATGCTCAATTTAAGTAATATATCTATAAAATAAAAGAATTTAATTAAAATACATGCTTTAATTGCTGTATATATAGCTGTTGTAAACCAACGCCGAGGTAGAGGCACTACGACGGGTGTCTGCATAGAGAAAGTAAGGAAAGTGGGTAAAATTAAAGTTGATATTCTTGATGATCACACCAGTGGCTCCGGAGATTCGGCAGCGTGGCTAGCTTCTTATGTTGGTACGCTTACTTGCACGTATGTACCGATTAAGACACCCTTTCGCTCTAAATTTTCCTTAGATGTGAAAAACCACAAAAAATCTCTGCTCGGTAATAAGCTACATCTCAAGCAACTAAGTATAAAACATGTTACTTTCAAGTTACTTTGTATTTATACTAATTGTTTCTAATTTTTGAAAGGATAAGTTTGAGCTTAATTTTGGTCGATGAGAAGATCGATTAACAGTTGAGGAACTAATATCGAATGCATTTTGGAGGTGCAAAGGTTGATATCATGCACAATATAAGTAGTCCAGTACTATGATAGAGGCGTGTCAAAATCCATTCGAAGTAATGCCACCAAACGAATGGGAGAAGGTTTGTGATATGCTTGAAGATCCTGTTTATTAGGTAATTTTGCTGCTATCTTTTTTTAATAGTATATGATAGATGTATTAAACATATAGACATAATATTTTTTTTTAGCAATGGAGTACTATGAACAAAACAAATAGATCAAATTTGACGATACACCATCATGTGGGTTCTTGATCTTTTCATCGTTTGTCTAACAAAATGGTAAGTTATTCTAGTCTCCATTAAATATTAACATATAATACACTTTTCTAATTTTAGTTCTAATATAAATTTTCCTTTTGCAGAAAGAAGAAAGTCCTGCTAACTATGATCTGACCCAATTGTATGCTAAATCACATAATAATTGTGATGGTGTTTGGACCAGTCCCGAAGCAGATGCAAATTACGTAAGTTTAAGTTTATTTAATTTCATTGTGATATAATATTTTTATTACTTATACTAACTAGTATGTTTTTATTTTTGTATGACAAGATGATATCTCTTAAGGAAACTGTTGCGGATCCATCTGATGCATCATTTGTTAATGATGCTCAAATCCTTTCTCAAGTTCTTGGATCACGTTCTGGATATTTGAGGGGCTTAGGACGTTGCATGAAGCCATCTTCAACATCATCATCCTCTTTTTGAGCCAGATCGAATGACGATAAGACTAAGGAATTGGAGGAAGCAACATTTGAGATAAAGCGATTGAGGTCCCAGGAAAAAGAGTTACTGACCCGATTAGATCAAGCAGCGGATCTTGAGGCAAGATTAGAAGAGAACATGCAGAGAAGACTGGGGATGGAGGTACAAAAAGCTGTGCTTGAACAGTTGTAGTCAATTATGTCCCAAAACTCTATACCACCACCACAATTGTAAAAATTTATTTTTTCTTTCATTGTCTTTCTATTATTATGTTCCAAAATATTTGAACAATTGATGTTTGAATTACTATTTGTGTAGTACTAGTATGGTATTTATAATTAATTAAATTCTGTTTTGTATGATTAATACCATTCGAATGGTAAATAACCAGTTCGAACAGTAAATTACTATTTATAAATCCATTTGAATAAAAACAAACCGATTCGAATAGAAAATAACCAATTCGAAAGATAAACAAGAAATACAGTTGAATGAACTTAATTTATATTCGAACAAAATTTATTCGAACAAAATTTATTGGATCAAACACTCCATTCGTTCGAACAGGATCAAATATGATTATTTGTTCAAATGGACGAGTTGGTTCGAATTGACAAATATTCCATTCGAACAATTTTTTGAGACAAAGTTGGTTTGTCTAAAAAAAAATTTCGTTTGAACAGTTTCGACTGGTTCAGCCAAATTTCATCCCTAAAAGTGATTTTTTGAGACGAAAATTGAATTTCATCTCCAAAAACCTTTTGAGATGGTATTTTAGAGACAAAATAGAGATGAAAGTTTTCCGTCTCCAAAAATTTTTTAGGACGAAATTGGGTTTTTTGTGACAAAATTTATCTCTTGTAGTGGGGCTTACATTTGGTATAATGGAACAAATGGTTTTCGACAAACATATTATACCGAAGTGGATGAAGAGAATGAGAACTAAACTTGGCACTAACTGGAGGGGATATTGTCTTCCTTGGCTTCAACGTCAGAGCCAATTTGACCAGAATTATTAAATTAAGAGATCGAGCTATAAAATTAGGATAAGAGGCCGGGCCGTTTGAACAATTTTGCTGCCACTCAAAACTCCTCATCTCTGGAAAAATAGCTAGAGATATATATCTAGACTATATTACTTGGACTAACCATATTATTCAAATGATTCATTTCACAAATGCTAATTGGATGTATAACAAGATGTTTAGGTCAAACAAAAGTGACTACAATCTCAATAAAATATAGCTCAACAAAATATATTGTGCGGAGCCACATGATAAGTCTCTCTTACTTTGTAAAATCTTATTATTCAATATTTATTACATTCACTAAGAGAACACACATCACGATTAACACATTGCATGAAAACCCTAAGGAATAATAGAAAATACGGTTTGTACAATTGTAAGTCCAAGCAAGAAGACAGCCGCCAGAAATGAAATCCATGCCCAGGGACTATTGAAGTAATCGCGCCTTAATATTGCCATCCACATATTTATCTTTCTCCTGCAATGCCTGTTCACATCAATGGAAGTTCTAGCATAAATGGAGTTTCTGGTTGAAATAGTGATATTGTCCCCAAGCTTGTTAACCATTTTGGAAATAACTTCATCATCACCCAAATAATTACGGATGATTCCTTCTCGACAGAGTAATTCAACATCATTTGGAGTGTTAATGAGACCGTCGATGAAGTGCACATAGTCGTTGACGTAATTGAAACCATCGTCTTTATGACAATATTGCTCATACGCAATTAGATTTCGTAAGTAAGCCTCTGTTTCATCTTCAAATCTCATCGGTGAAATCTCCATTAGCCCATTGTTGAACTTTATGGAAAACGGCCATTCATCTTCCTTTGCCTTCTTGAATTTAATTCCAGCCTCTTCAAGCTCTGTGGCACCACGTATGACCCAGCTTTCAATCTTTCTAAGAGCATGTAGGCGCTTAAATTTCTTTGCCTCGTTGAATTTGACTCCAGCGTCACGAAGCTCTTGGCCGTGAGGTATTGAATTCCAGTCTTTTGGTACCATCCCCCCGAGAACAACGTTCTCTTTCAGACCTTTCAACCAATCAATACAATTCTTGGTCAGACAAAGTAGACGCTTAAATTTCTTTGGCGTCTTTGATTCAACTCCATCCCCTTGCGTCCCTGATTCACACCACTTTGACTCCTGGTTTTTATTCCTATTTCGAGCACAAAGACGTTTGTTAAATTTCTTGGCCTTCTTGAGCTCAATTCCGGCCTCTTGAAGTTCAATGTCAAAATCTATTTTTACCCATTTTGCAATCTCATCGAATTTATCCTTAAATTTATTTACAATATCGACTTCAACTCCAGCCTCAAGTAGCTCTGAGACCAACTGAATTGGTTCCTCTTCACTCTGAGATTCGTCGGAAGAAGAATTTTCTTTACTCGTATTTTCCACTTCTTCAGCTTTACAAATCGGACTAAATATCTCAGCCTTCTTGCTTTTGAATCCTGCCCCTTGACGTTTTATTTCCGCATCAAGTATTGAAATACTAATGGATGCATGTATAAGACCAAGGAGATGCTCAAACTCTGCGTGTTCGAATCGGAACCCAAACTCTAAGCGATCCCATACCAATTTGGGAAGTGAAGGGGTGAGAGCTTCTTGCGTCAGATGAAATAGATGCGTAATCGTTGTGGGTGAATTATAACTTGATGCATCGACATCCCATTTAAATGGTAAAAAGCGAAAGAAAAAACCGAGGGCAAGATCATTAAGTCTTGTCTTGATAATCTGATCTACAGAGGTTGAGCTTTCAACACTGACAATGTGTTCTCCTGAACTTCTGGATCCATTATGAGGTCGTGTTTCATTACTCATGATCTCGAACAATTTAAGAAGAACGAGATATGGAAGTTGATTTTCAAATAGCAGTAGGTCACGAGCTAATCTAGGAAGCACCCACGCCATATTAAAGATTGGATCATACTCGGGAGATTGCTTAGAACCGGTAATTGAGTCGCCTCCATCTGTTGAATCCTGTGCCTCATACTCGGGGGATTGCTTATCAGTACTAATGATTGGGTCAGCTTCATCTATTAGATCCTACTCCTCATAATTGGGGGATTGCTCAGTTCTGATTATTAAGTCACCTTCATCCGTTTGATCCTTCGCCTCATACTCAAGGGATTGCTGGTTACTGATGATTGGATTGCTGGCCTCATACTCGGTTGAGCTATTAGATCCGTTTGATTCTTCATCTCTTTCTTTGTACTTGCGGAACAGCTCAATAATGAAACACCCATCAAGTAGCATCATTTCTACAAACGCATCTGGGGTCTTCTTAATGCTTTGTACATAGTAATTACGGGCTTCGTTTTCCAATTCTTTCAAGGCCTTGATGTATGTTTCTACACTTCCTTTCGTTCTTCTAAGCATTTGTTGTAGATAGCGCAATTTATGCTCTTCCATAAAGCCCTGGCCAACCTTCTTATGGTCGTTGTAAGGACCGATGGCAAGCAGCACAGGCTTGTAAGCCTTCGCGTTTACCTTATGTAACTGCTCATGCACTTTATACATACAACGATGTTCAGAAATTAGAGGCAAGCCAGCAAACTTTTTCTCCATTGCCTCAATACGAGTGGGGAGTGGATCCCAATTAATATTGTAGAGAAGTAGTACAAGTCTCTGTTCCTAATACAAAGCATACAAACTCTCACTACTTTTAACAAAACTTTCTGACAAGAAAATGCAAGCGTTTTAATTGTTAATAAGAATAGAGAGAGCAAGCCTCAATACTCTAGGGATATAGTACAATTCTCTGCTCGAGCAGAGATTTTCAGTTAAAAAAAAACATGTATGGACCAATAGAAATTAAGCTTTACACTGAACTATATTGGAGGATTGTATATATTAGATTATCTTGTGTCATTAAGGAGGATATACGAAACACATGCTTTTTTAATAGGATTAATACAAGTGTTTTAAGCGATACTTGTCTAGTGGTTTGAGGAATTTCTAAAGCTAGAAATCATGCATCTATTTATCTCGGGTTTCTTCCTTTCCATTTATTTTGTTCAGACAATTGGCGGGTGAATTTTTTAGGACTGTGGCTTAGATTCCAATTTTCATAGCGGGAATTATTTTATCTTTCTATTCAAGCTTTAGAAATCGCAAAAGCAACTGAACTAAATGGAGATAGTACTATGCCATTCCTTTTGGAAAGCACCTAGATTGGATAGAAAATAATAGCGGAGTACCTTACTGTCAATAGCTTGAATTCACCAACATGAAAGACTATATGCAAATTTTTTCCCATTATTCCTTATGGATTATTTGAGAGGGTTCAACTTCTTTTCGGTTTGGGAACTGGGCATGAGGGAATGGATCCTTGGTTCATAAGGGTTTTGTCATCACTTGTCCTCACTCACTTATAGGTCAAAGATCAATGCTCAACCACTGGATGGTGCGTCCCAAAGGATAACCCAGCTTTGCTTCAGGAGGTAAATAAATTCTCCATTAGGCTGCGACAAGGAACAGACACTCGAGCTATGCTCAAGTTGCTGTTGTATCGCAATACTCCTCCTTCACTTTTGGTTTGTCATGTACACTTTCTAGCTGTTGGCCGAGAGATAGAGCTGCCTTATGGTGGGCTTCTTTCAAGGGATCATATCAATTTATTTTACTTGCAGAGCTTATTCTATCACTAATCTACTAGGAAATCTGGTTTGCAAGGACAAAGCAAAGTTTGAAGCTGTAAAGGTGACTGAATTATCATTCACAGAATTCTGAGATGGCTTAGGGAGTTGAACTCTCTCCTTAAGCTGAAGTCTTTGACATCCAGGACCATTATCTCTATTTTATCTTATCTTCATATAGCACAACAGACTGTTAAGGTAAGAAAAACCTTTCTTGGTTAAGTAGTTGGCCCCTCACCTTTGTTTTGACATGTATCCTTATAGATAGTTTTGGTTTGCTTTTTACCGTTTGTATCTACTATAGTTTTACAGGTTGTAGTTTTAAAGGTTGGTTTTGGGATACTTGTATTCTCCAAGTTTCTTCTTGTAAAATGTTTCGAAAATAAATGATTGGGTGGAACACTGGAATTGATACCTAAACTTGAGTGGGAATATTATTCTGCTAAAAGGAGAGTGAAAACTCTAATCTTGCTACTAGGATCAGGCCGGTATTTAGATTATGTATCAATTCTTGGTGAAGCTCTTAATCTTAATGGTTTCTACTTTAAAAAAAATAATAAAGAAACGACTTAATATAAAAAAAAAAATAAGGATCTAGTATAGCTATTGAAACAGTGGTACCAAAAATAACTGTTGAAACTATAAAATCCATATATCATTTATACCCTGGAGTTCTCAAATAGTACAGCTTTAGCATAAAAAGAAAGCAAAAGATCAGAAGGTAAAACTGGCCTTACTGTTTTAGTATGCTTTTCTTTCCAATATGCGATAATGGGCCTGCTTAATGATTCGTCGTAGATCGCTCGCTGCAGACTGCTACTTTTGCTCTCCAGGAACAAAAAAATATTAGGAAAAACACACTACATACAGATAAAAGTTACCAAACACAGCAAATAAACCCAAGGAAGCAGCGTTGACTTGAGCTGGTTAATTTGTATTTATCAAATCTGTTCCTATCTAACGGAACGCTATTGGATCAAATGAAAAGGAAAAATTGAATAAAAATATTTTAAATTTAAATTTTGCTTGAATAAAAAATTTTAATATTAATTTTGTGTTTTGAAATTTAAAAATATTATATTATTTTTTTGTGTTTTGTTTGAAGTTTGGAAAATTTGTATAGAGTTTTGTATTTGGATAATTATTAAAAAATTATCCCAATCACAAAGATTTTATAAATGCATATTATTCAAGCCTAGGTAAATTAATTAAAACTTCCATAAATTAAGCATAAACTAATCAAAATCGATGCATGCTAGATGATCAACACAAGATAGAATTAAAGCATGCTTCCAACTTCGAAATTAGCCCTTCAAAATTCATTCTAAGACATTCGTCAATCATATAATAAAATCATATCAAGTCATACTGTGGCAAAAAATTTGACCCAAAATAATTTATTCCATCAAAACATCAAATCTGACCAGTTTGACATTAACATGCTAAACCTTAATTAAAATTAATCAAAACCTCAATCTCATGCCATAAATTAAACTCTAACATGTCACTCTAATACTAACAAAAGATAGGACAAGATTACTTACAGAAATCGTGGCCCTTAAAGATCTCAAAACAACTTCACTCAAGAACTGTCAAGAACTTCACTCGATTTCACTCTGTTGCTCACTCTATTGTTCACTAAGAACTTAACTCGATTTTACTCTATTGTTCTCAAGACTCAAGAGAAGACTTGGAGGAAATGTGTAGAGAAATGAGGAAGTAAGTGAGGTATTTATAGGCTTCAAGGAGGATCGGGGACGTTGGTTTTGGATGAAGATGAGGCTTTGGATTGGTGGAGGTGGCAGGTGGAGTAATGAGTAAGTTTTTAGCTTTGTGTCATGATTTCTTCATGCAGTGTCTCTTGTTTGTTACAACGATCAAAGTGAAAACCGAATAATATTTTTTTGGCAACCACTAAAAAAAAAGTAATTAGCAACTTAAAAAAAGATAATTTTTCATTTAAAATAAAATGGCCCCTAATAAAATGGTTGGAAGGCTTCAATAATATTTAAATAAATATAATAATTAAAAATAATTAATATAATAGCTGATGTGACATAACAAAAAAAAGAAAGTCGCTTATAACAATTATATATTTAATAGATAGATAAAGCGCAAAGCTAATAATTTGAAGAGGACTGTCAAAAATTAGGTTGTAATTTTCAACAGAGGTGACTTTAATGTGAGAATTTTATTGTTCCACGCACTTGTAAACGATGAAAGAGGAATAGGAAATTAGAAGAACCTTGTACGTACGGCATTGATATTGTGTTATTATTTAAAAAATGAGATATATATATATATATATATATATCTCTGTGTTATTATTTAAAAAATGATATATATTGTACGCACTTTTTATTATTTATATAAAAAGTTTTTGATATTTGAATACGGAAAGAACAGTGGCATGGAATAATTTAAGAAATACAATTCTTAATACCATTAGAGCACAACCAATGGTTTTTGTATTTTGGTCATTAAAATATATCACCAAAACTTATTTTTTCTATTTTAGCTAACGATTTTTACAATACATCATACATTAGTTTATCTATTTTTTAAATATTATCTCTTTCTTATTTCTTTATTCATTTTAAATACCTCTTTAACTACCATTAAATTAATGTGAACACAATATTTCTCTGTTGCCAAAATGACATCAACATCCTAATAGAAAATTAAAAATAACATAAAGATGGGAGAAACTTATTCATCCTATTTTTTCATAAATTTTTATCCTTTTCTTTTTATTAAAATAAAATGTTCTAATAATTTTATAAAACTGTTATAAAGAAAAAAAAAAAAATCTTAGAATATTATTTTTATTTTAAAGTTTGTGAAAGTTATATTGAATATTTTTGTGTTTGAATAATGATTAGATAAAGATGAAAAAGCTGAAACTTCGAAAATTTGAAATTCAAGATTATTTTATGTTTGAGTGATATTTGTGAATGAAATTATAAAAATGTTTGAGAATTTTTCGAAATTTGTATCTCATCTCAGTTACCAACCGAGCCCTTAAGCTCAAAATTTGGAAGTCTGATTACGGTTTATATTTCTACTATATATCTTGGAGTGCAGTATAAGTGGCAATTGTTTTGAACATATTGCCATTAGTTTGAGAAAGAAGTAACAATATAATTTAACGTTAATCGTTTGGCCTCATATTATCAGCTTGTCTTACTCCTTAATTTTCTTTCCCTTCCGAAGAATAACATGCAAGTTTAATTAAACATCAACTTCCACTCGCTCACGTGTGAAAACAAACCTCACAATGACCGACATCCACGGGGATGCGATATCGGCACCCGTTTATTCATAACCGGGTTCGAGTTTGGAGGTTTAAAAACTGCTTTCAACATCCTAAAATCTCTTTTAAAGAAAAAAAATAATATTTTTGATAAATTTATAAAAACTGCATTAAGCATGTTGGATTATGGGAGTCTATCAGTGCTGACAGTCCAACCCGTCAGTGAACCTTGTGTGCACTGTCAAGGCCCTCATGTCCGCCCATAGCACGTATAGATATGAGGCTCTGTGCTGTCAAAGTGTATAAGGAAATAAAGTTGCGTCTTTACTAAGAACAATTGTTTTTGGCTGGCCTTGTGGTAAGTGCTCGATCCTAACAAAGCACTTAAAAAAACTGAAATATTCTTATATATTTTCAAATATTTTCTTCCAAACTATCACTCAAACATAAAATACTTTTAATTTCAATTTTTTTTTTTTCATTTAATCATTACAACTTTTCCAAACTTTCAAACACAATATAACATTTTTAAAAATTCAAGATAAAAATTATATTTAAATGATATTTTAACTTTATAATATTTTTATTAAACTTTTTTACTCTCATTTCCTAAAACTCAATAAAATATCTTAACTCAAATAATTTTACAATTATTCACAAATTATTATACTATTTATATACATTATGAGATATTCTAAGTATCTAAACGACCCTTAATATTGACATCATGTTATTTTTACACTCCATTATTTTTTTAAAAGGTGATTGATGTGCCTTGTAACAGATTTTCTTTCGTGCAGATCATCACTTTTTTATTAAGGGAAAAATAAGAATAGTTATTTAAAAATAAAAAATGTATCTCGGATAAATAAAAGATCATGAAGGTTATTAAATAAGAATAGAGGTTGTTTATAGCTGGGAAGAACAAAGTCACAACTCTCTCTGACAAAAACATAGGCTTTTTATTACGAAGGCTTTTTTATAGTTATCCACCCTCAATTTTCAATCTTATCCTTTATTCAGCTGTCATACGAGCGAAGATTTAGATCATTATCAAAGAGATTGATCTTTAAACAACGATCGGTCACGTACGGACTCAAGGCCATAGCCCACCTTTGCTGGATGATTGTAATATTCTTTCATGGTAGTTTGGAAGACTTGTGGCTTATGGGTAATTTCCTTGGTGACGTAGTTTTAATTTCTCGTACTGTTTGAATTACTGACTAACCTTTTATTTTTTGCCTGTGAATTATTATTTGCACACTATTATATTGCATGTATGCATACACTTGCTTTCATAATGCAATAGGGGGTGTGTGACCCAAGCGACCAACATCCTAGCATCACGACTTCTGCCAAAGCACAAGTGGGGATCGAGGACACCATATGAAGTTCATAAAATTTATATTAATTTTTGTGTTTGGATAATGATACAATAATTATTAAATAAAAATTTGAAATTTATAAGTATTTTGTATTTGGGTACGTTTGAGAATGAAATTATGTGATATTTTGAGAATTTTGAAAATTGTGTCTCATCTCAATTACTAACCGATTAAAGCTCAAAATTTGGATCAGGGGACTGATTAAGATTTATATTTCTACCATCTTGGGGTCTGCAGTATAAGCGGAAATTGTTGGGAAATTGCCATTAGTTTGAGAAAGAAGTAACATTTAACATTAATCGCTTGGCCTGATAATTATCTTGTCATACTCCTTAATTAAGCATCAACTTTAACTCGCTCAAACGTGCGATAGCAAAACTCACAATGACCGACATGCGCGCGCGGCACCCGTTTATTTATAGCCTTTTTGGATTTGAGTTTGGAGGTTTAAGAACTGTTTTTAACATCCTAAAATCTCTTTTAAAGAAAAATAATAATATTTTTGATAAATTTATTTATTTATTTATTTTGATAAGAAGTACTCAACTTTATTCAAGATTAAAATTACAGATATTTGTCAAGTCATATGACCTAAAAAAGAAAGTCTGAAATACAATCTCATCATATCTCAATACTATCAACCCTCCATGCATTGCGGGCAAGCTGATGAGCTGCCGTATTACCTTCTGGATACATATGATTAAAAAAACAACTCTCAAAACAACTTTTCAGCCTTTGTACCTCTGCAAATAGGATCCCGAGAATAGAATCCTCCATATTGTTTCCCTGTAGAAATTGGACTAGCAACAAGCAGTCGCTTTCAACAATTAACTCCGATATACCCATAGTGAAACACAATTGGAGTCCATGAAAGACTGCCAATAGTTCTATAAAAAGTGCATTAAGCAATTAAAAAAACTGAAAGTCTTAGGCTCCGTTTGGATAATGAGATGAGACGAGATGCTTTTAGATCAAAGTTAAAAATTGAATAAAATATTGTTAGAATATTATTTTTTTAATATTATTATTATTTTGTGATTTGAAAAAGTTGAATTGTTTATTATATTTTATGTAGAAATTTAAAAAAATTGTAATAATGAGATGAGATGAGATGAAATTATTTCTATATCCAAACGGGACTTAAACATTGTCAAATTGAAGCTTTTGTTGAAAACATCCTGCAGATGATGCTACATTTTTTAAAAACTACCATAACTAACTTTGAAAGCGCTTTAGGTGCATGTTTAGTAAATCATGACTTTTCTCCATTCAGCAGTCATTACTTTATAAGGAGTAAATCATATGATGGGATTTCGAGTTATTGTTTCTTTTAATTTTGAGAGATTTAGACAGAGTCCATATATTTCATTATATTTTGGCCTTATTTTTGTACACAAGTATTATCAGATATTCTCAAATATTTTATTCCAACACATCAATCAAAGTACTTGCCAAGGTATCTCATCTTTAGTAGTACTCCTTCAACATACAGCCTCCAATTTGTAATTATTCTTATTCGAGTTTTAACTAAGAAAGTAAATTAGTTATAAAGTGGTAACAACAAAATAATGACACTAATTGGTCGTCATGTTTGTTGATATGGTTTTCGATGGAGCCAACAGAAATTAAGAGTGCAATAAAGAGGATGGTGAGAGATCATGCCTTGTGGACCATCTTGCTCCAACTCCCAAGTCCTCATCAATATTGCCTCCATTGATCACGTGGTCCATTTATGATCCGTATTTGTCATATTAATTGGTCATTTTCGCAATTAACTGGCAGTATTCAATTGTTTCGAAATGACCTTCACCCAAAGACAGACTATGTTGGTTGTATGGTCCATTTCAAAAACAACTATATACCATTGTTCAGGAGAAGACTTTTAGGTCGAGATTGAGGAGGAGACAATTTTTTTCCAAGCGTTACATCAATGCGCATGACATTAGCCTGCCTAATTAATATTGAAACCTTGTTCATTTGGCTAATTATTAGAGTAGTCTGAGTAATAAGTTTATTTACATGTTTGATTCTTGAGATGTAATAAACAAACCACCAATTTCACATGAATTTATGTTCGTGGGTTCTTGTCAAGTCATGAGTATTAGATTATCTCAGTAAACCAAACACAACCCATTTAATTAAATGGGTCAGAACCTAAAATCCTAGCATGATCTATATAAACACGGGTGGCATGACATGATCCACTCAACCTGTTTAATACTTATGGTTACGACCTATTTAACCTGTTTCAATTCGTTTAGCCCGTTTCAATCATTTCATATAAAGAGGTTGTTGAGATGACTCGTCTATTTATTTCTTAACTTAATTAATACAATTTCATAAATAATCAATGATAACTATATAACATGATCCACAATTACTATTGGATTTATAATAAAATATTTTATTATCAATATCCAAACCAATAATATATAAAAAAAGTAATACTTTCGTAAAATAAGATTATATATTAACAACAAAGCTCAATAGTTTGAGATATTAAGTTGTTAAATACTAAAATTAATATTACATTCCAAGGAAAAAAAACTTTTAAACTAAACATTTGTAAAACTTGAAAAATAAAATTAGATCAACCCTTTTAGATCCAAACTCATTTATATCAAAATTAAATCCGGTTATTCATGTCACATTCGTGTCGGATTTACGAATCATGTTATATGTTATCACACCTAATTAATTTACTCCCACATCTTTGGCCACATGATTGTNATATTGTATGAAAACAATCACGTGGTAACATGTTGATATCACACAAACTGAATTAAAAATGAAGTTTAAAATTAAATTATTTTATAAATAAGATTCTAAGAAGTAAATGATACCAAAAGTGTACCGTCGTATCAACTTACCAATAAAGTTTTTCTTTCTTAACATGACAAGAAAATTATCTTCGTAAGTTCATGGGCATTCGAACCAATCAAGGGCATTCAATAAGTTGAATAAAAATATTATAAAATTAAAAAATTATTTGCATATAATTTTTTAATATAATTTTTATTTTGAAGTTCATAAAAGTTGTATTGTTTTTTGTATTTAGATAATGATACGATAATGATTAAATGAAATATTTGAAAAACTAAATTGAATTTTTTTGTATTTTGATAATGTTTGAAAATGAAATTATGAAAAAATTTAAAAATTTTGAAAACTCTGTCTCATCTCAGTTGCTAACCCATTAAAGCTCAAAATTTGGATAAGAGAGACTAATGTAGGTATGCCCTTTAGTTTCTTCCCCGGTTATTCCTCTTTTTATATTCTTTCTTCATCCTCCATTCTCTCCCCCTCTCTGTGACTAATTCCGGTTTAAATTTTTTTACAAATAAGATTCTAAGAAGTAAATGATAGCAAAAGTGTATCTTCGTATCGACATACAAATAAAGTTTTTCTATTTTACTTAAGCCGATGAAAAAAATGTTTGTAAGGTCATGGGCATTCAAGCCGATTGAGAGCACACTGCCTACATGGGCCAATTAAAATCATGCTATAATTGTAGTCAATTCAAATTTTAAACACTCACACCACTCTGTCTCAATTTCCAATCTTACTTATATATTCCAAATCCAAACTTGTGAGCTAAAAGTACTCCCATCTTAAACAAACCACCAATTTCACATGAATTTTTGTTCTCAAGTTGTGTTGAGTCGTGTCAAGTCATGAGTATTAATTTATGGTACCATTGGATAGTAAGTTGAGATGAAAGTTGAAATTTAAATAAAATATTATTAGAATATTATTTTTTAATATTGTTACTGTTTTGAGAATTAAAAAAATTGAATTGTTTATTATATTTTCTGTAGAAATTTGAAAAAGTTGTAATGATGAGATGAGATGAAACACTTTTGCTATCCAAAATATATGGGCAATCCAAACATGACCCATTTAATTAAACTGGTCAGAATCTAAAATCTTAAGATAATCCATATAAATAAGGGTGACACTAAAGACAATTGAACACAAGCTGTTTGACACAAAGTCTCACAAAGTGTGAGAGCATATTGGAGAGCCTTTCACTATATATAATTACCGTACATATGTGTGAATGAAAAATAGAAAATATAGTGTAATGTTACAATGGAGGAAGAATTGGAAAGTAGATGAAATTCAACCCTCTGTTTCCATACTTGTATTTTAGCCGTTGGGTATCTTCGTTTCCATGTATGGCTTTGTAGTCGTTGGGTGACTTGGGTCTGTGTATGGCTGAGTTTCCATGTATGGCTGGGTTTCCATGTAAGGCTTCGTAGCTGTTGGCGTGATTTCCTGAGTATCTTCAATAGTCCCTTGCAAACTGTGCCGAGATAGAAGGCCAAGTTTGGTGCGTAAAGAATAAAGCACAGGACATCCAAGAGGCTTGGTAAAAATATCAGCAAGTTGAGAAGAGGCCGGAATGTGCCGGGTATGAAGAAGACCAAGAGCAACACGTTCTCGCACATAGTGATAATCAATCTCGATATGCTTGCTTCGGGCATGGAAAACGGGATTGGCAGTCATATGTAGGGCACTGAGATTATCACAAAACAAAATTGGTGCCGATGGAAGAGTAACACCAAGATCACGTAATAGAAATGAAATCCAAGTAATTTCTGCAGTGGTGCTCGCCATGGCTCGATATTCTGCTTCAGAGCTAGATCGGGATATGGTATTTTGTTTCTTGGCAGACCAGGAAATGCAGTTACTGCCTAGGAAAATGCAGTAACCTGTGGTGGAGCGACGAGTATGAGAACAACCTGCCCAATCTACATCAGAAAAAGCATAGAGATTAAGTGTAGAATGTGAACTAAAATGAATACCGATATCAAGAGTACCGTGCAAATAGCGAAGGATACGTTTTACCATTTTGTAATGAGCCATAGTGGGAGAGTGCAAAAATTGGGATACAAAATTAACACTAAAGGCTAAGTCAGGGCGAGTAAGGGTGAGATATTGAAGTGCTCCAACAATACTCCAATAGTGACCAGGATCTGGAAAAGGGACATCACTTGTGAGTACTTTAGTTTTTGGCATCATAGGTGTGCCCATAGGTTTACAATCTCTCATCTGAGCACGATCCAAAATCTCAAGCGCATACTTAGCCTGAGATAGTGTAAGTCCAGCTGAGTTGTGGGTTACCTGAATTCCCAAAAAATAATGCAAAGGACCAAGATCTTTCATTGCAAATTGTTCCCCAAGAGCATTAATGAAAGTAGTGAGGTGAGTAGGGTCAGAACCCGTGAGAATTATATCATCAACATAAAGTAATAAATAAATTGTGCTTATAAAGGAATTATAAATAAATAGTGAAGGGTCAGCGGAGCTACAAGTAAAACCATAAGCAGTTAAAAAATTACTAAATTTATCAAACCAAGCATGAGGTGCTTGTTTTAATCCATATAATGCTTTATTTAATTTGCACACATGAGAGGAAAGAGTTGGATGGATAAAACCTGGAGGTTGTTCCATAAATACGTCATCTTGAAGGTCACCATGGAGAAAAACATTCTTGACATCGAGTTGGCGAATGTCCCAATTATGGACAAGAGCAAGGCTGAGGACGATCCGTATGGTGCATGGTTTTATGACTGGAGAGAAAGTCTCTGTGTAGTTGACACCATCAATTTGGTGGAATCCCTTGGCAACAAGACGAGCTTTAAGTCGATCTAGGGTACCATCCGCCTTGATTTTTGTTTTAAATACCCACTTGCATCCAATAACATCCATTTGAGGTTGATGAGGTACAAGTGTCCATGTTTTGTTCTCATGAAGAGCTTGAATTTCTTCTTGCATTGCTTTGGTCCAACCTGCATGGTTAAGAGTGGAGTGGATTGTCTTGGGTTCCTTGGGGAGCTCGATTAGAGAATGATAGTGAGCATACTTAGGATTAGGTTTGCGGATCCTAAGTTGAGATCGAGTTACCATGGTGGGATGATGAGGTTGAGAGGTGGGTGGATCACTATTTGGTGGAGTAGGGTTGGTTGTTTGAATGAGGGGTGATTCTTGCATAAGCGGCAAAGACGGCAAAGGAATGTGGTCAATCTCATGTAGTGTGGGGATAGGCGGTGAAGGAGGTGCCTGCATAGAGGAAACACTAGAACCATCCAAAGGATTAGAAGGTAAATTGTTAGTGAAACGATAATCAATAAAGGTAGATAAAACTTGATCACCAGGGGTGGGAAGGTGAAGATTTCCAGGTTGTTTATAAGGAAATGAGGACTCGTCAAAAACAACATGTTGAGAAATGAAGGTTCGATGAGATGTAGGATGATAGCATTTATAACCTTGATATTTGTCACCATAACCCATAAAAATACAAGGAAGGGTTTTGGGTTCAAACTTGTTTTGTTTAGTATCCCAAGTATAGGGATAGCATTTTGAGCCAAAAATCCTAAGGGAGGTATAATCCGGGTAGTGACCATAGAGAAGAAAAAAAAGGAGATTGAAGTTCTAAAGTAGAAGAAGGGAGACGATTTATTAAGAAAACAACAGTTGAAAAAGCTTCGACTCAAAAATGTTTAGGAACGCCACTTTGAAAAAGTAAGGTCATACCAAGTTCACAGATTGTACGACGTCGTCGTTCTACCGATCCATTTTGTTCGGGAGTGTGAGGACATGAATATTGATGAATGATTCCTTGGTTTTGAAAATGCAAATTTAGTTGATGGTTAATGAATTCGTCACCACCATTGGTTTGAAAAACTTTAATTCTTTTGTTGAATTGTCTTTCAACTAATTTTTTAAATAAGAGAAATGCATTAAAAAAATCAGATTTCTTTCGTAAAGGAATAAACCACATATATTTGGTGAAGGCGTCTTTAAGCTGCCGTAAAAATATACTTTTTTTGTAGTGACACAACCTCTACATACATACGTCCATTAACTAACTAATTTTCTTACGTCTCCTGTTTCCAATGTAGAGGATGGAGAGAGATGCATTGGGAACCATCTTGCTCCATTGACTGCAGGTCCTCGGCAATATTGTCTCCATTGATCACGTGGTCCATTTGTAATCTGAATTTGTCATATTGGCCCTTTTCGTAATTAGCATTATTCTAATGTCCATTTTTGAAATAGCAGTATTCTACCGTCTAATTTTTAAAATTTTTTAAAATTTTCTTTTCAAGCATTATTCAAAATCTCAAACATAAAAGATTTTTTAACTTTTAATTTTTTCATATGATTATTAGCTAATCGTTAATATTTATACACAAAAATCAATATAATTTTTATAAACATCAAAACAAAATACAAAAATAATATTTTTTCAAACTTCAAAATAAAGAAAATATTCAAATAATTTTTAGCTTTATAATATTTTTATTCATCTTTTTCTTTCTCATTTTTCAAATTTAATAAAAGATTTAACTTAAACTATTCACTACTATTCATGTAATCCAATTAACTAAGTAAAACCCCAATCCAATTATGAGATACTGCAACTATCGAGACCAGCCCTAAGAGATTGAAGAGGTATTTCCAAGCCTTACGTCACTGCAGATGTGGCGCTCCCGACCCCCATGTAAGGAGACATGAGAATTGAGATGCCAGGATAGTGACAACACGGGTCACGCATCCTAACGGAATGTGCTCAAGTGTGTGCAACATACAAAAGTGTACAATAAAAATCACAGCTGATAATATAAATAAGTCTATTAAGTACCAGAATTTTAAATACAAATATTCAAAACAAATCATCTTTAAAAGTTATACAGTCATCCCAAAATATATTACAAAACAAATACATAAATAATTGATAAAGCGAATCTCGATAAACAAGAGTAATCCCAGATCACTCCGCCAACGGAGCCAAGCTTAAGGCTCGTCATCCACATCTGCATCAAAATCTGCGATACCATAAAATGGTACCACAGGTAAGTATAAACCAAATAACTCTCGGGATAAAAATATATTAATGCAACCAACATGCATTCATATGACAAAATACACTTAGCCATAAAATACCATTTTTTTCAGAAAAATGATTATTTCTAACACACGCCAAAATCCCATTTTGGCCCAAAAATATAGTCCGTCATTTTCCCAGAAAATGATTCACAGAAAACAAACCATTTATCGGACACTGTAGGCGGGAATCGCAACCGGGACTTTACCACCGTCCCTGCTTACCACCATCCCTACCACGTGCACCGTAGGCGGGAATCACAGGCGGTACACAACCACCATCCCTGCTTACCACCATCCCTATCGCGTGCATCGTAGGCGGGAATCACAAGCGGGACTCTACCACCATCCCTACTTACCACCATCCCTACAGTTCCTTTCCACACAATGAATATTTATCACACACAATGAATACTTATCAGAACACTGTAGGCAGGAATCAAAGGCAGGACTATACCACTATCCCTGCTTACCACCATCCCTACCGCGTGCACCGTAGGCGGGAATCATGGGCGGGACACAACCACCATCCCTACTTACCACCATCCCTATCGCGTGCACCGTAGGCGGGAATCGCAGGCGGGACTCTGCCACCATCCCTGCTTACCACCATCCTTACAGTCTCTTTTCCTTTTTCTCAAACCAGTCAATCCAGTCATTTCAAACACACTCAGAATCATTTCACATGAAAATTCAATTTTCAAACATACACATGAAAACCCAATTTTTAATAAACACATGAACATGAATGTATGTACACGAAAACCCAGTTTCATTTACAAACATGATCATGCGTGCAATATGCCATGTACATGAACAACGTCATAACAATAACCAACAATGCAAACCAAACACACAACAATTTCGTCCACAATCCATCCGACCCCCGAACTCCTTGGACTCAGTCCGGCATAACCAACCAGTTCACAGATAAAATGAGTTAGTGCAAAAATACATTTAAATCACGAAAGTTCTTTGGGAAAATACTTACAGCGCTATATTATAATTTCCGAAGGATCACGAAGCTGCAAGAAGTGGCGGCTCAGCAATGTAACAGTGTAAAATATACTGTGGCCGTGGGTCTCAAAAACCCACTTTTCAACGGAGACAATCCAAGACCCGAAATTGATAGGGTAGGGCCTAGAGAGGTCGGTGAAGCCAATGGTGGTGATGGTTTGCCGTGGGTGGCAGCGCAAATGGTGGTTTCAAGGCCAAAAAGTCCGAAACGGAGATGGAGATAGATGAGCTTCACCAGTGGTAGATCGGAGCCAAGGATAGGTGCATTGGGTTGCTAAGAGGTCGAGGATGAAGTGGTGAAGAAATGATGGCCGGAGGTGGCGCGACGGCGGCGGGCGAATGAAGAGAAGGTCGCGGCTTGGACAGTTCGTGGAGGCTAACGGCAGCGCGATAGGAGCTGAGACTGGAGGGAGGTGGTCGCCGGTCGGTGGAGGAGCGAATGGGCTGGGCGGTGAGGGCCACAGCGGAGCGGCGGCGGCGGGCTGGGAGAGGGACGAAAACGCACGGGGAGAGAGAGGGAGAGTGGTGTCGCGCGGGAGAAGGCAGAGAAAGAAAGAAAAAAAAGAAAGAAAGAAAAAGAAGAGAAGAAGAAAGAGGAAAGAGAAAAATGGAGGGAAATAAATGAGGTCCAATCCTCACATCTTGGGTCACAAAAATGATCAAACGGAAAAAATTTTAAAGCCGCAAGTCAATTAAAATAATTTAAACGTAATGATACAATGCAAATAAAATAATTAAATCCAACAATCAATTAATTTAAAATAAAGTACAATTTAAATGCATCACAATAATAAATATTAAGAAAACATATCAAATTTAATTTTTGTAAATTTTAAAAATTATAAAAATAAACCCACTAAAAATCCAACAAATTTAAAATAAGAGAATAAATTTTTGAATTAATAAAAATAATCCTTCAATAAAAATACACTAAAATACGAGGTATTACAGCAGACGACATTAGACTGCCTAAAATGGATGTTTATTACGCTAATTATTTGATTACTCGGCCAATAAATCTATTTGTTTAGCGATATATTAAATACCGTACCATCCAGTTCATATCAATTTATATAAAAAGATTTTGATATTTTAATACGGAAAGACCGCTGGCAAGGAATAATTTAAAAAATCACAATTCTTATATAATTAGAGTTTTATTCTGACCACTAAAATATATAACCAAAATTTATTTTTTCTATTTGAATTAATGACGTTTACAATACACTATACATTAATGTATCTATATATTCTTTATCTATATCCTTTAAATATTATTTCTTTCTTGTTTCTAATTTATTCGTTTTAAATACCAATACTTTTCAACTACCATTATATAAATTAATGGGAAGAAAATATTTCTGTTGCCAAAATAACATCAATAGCCCAATAAAAAATCAAATAAAGATGGGAAAAAACTTATTCATCCTATTTTTTCATGACTTTTTTATCCTTCCATCGTGTTTTGAAAAAAAAATTAACATGACTATTTTTTATTTTTATTAAAATAAAATGTTCTAATAATATTATAACTTTTTAATTTTTTTAAATAAAAGTGTAAATGTGAGAAATATAAAGAAAGATTAGGAAAAAGAAAGAAATCAATAAAAATATTTACATAGATGAATAGTGCTTGTTAAATGTAAAGAATCACCTTAACTCATATGAATTTTACATTGATTTTAGATAACTATCGTTTCGTACGTATGCGGTGCGGGAAAATTTCAAGTCTTTTTTTTTTTTGGACTTTTTTTTTTCATGCATTTTTTAGTATCTTCAACTCTTTTTTTTTTTAAAAAAAAATCACAATATAATTATAAAATGCTAACAACAAAATAACGACACTAACTAGTCGGCATTTTTGTACTTTGTTGATATGTTTTCCAATGGAGCCAGCCGAAATTAAGAGTGCAATGAAGAGGATGGTGAGAGATGCCTTAGGGAACTCCAAGTCCTCATCAATATTGTACCTTGATCATGTGTTCCTTTTATGATCTGCATTTGTGATCATATTGGTCCTTTCTATATATAACTGCATTCTACCATTCGGAAATGACCTTCACCCAAAGATAGTCCATGTTAATTGGTTGTAATAGTCCATTTCGAAAGCAGCTGTATACAGAGATATAAAATGATTTACAATTAATACAATTGATTATAATAAAATTATATCTTATTATCAATACCAAATCAATAATATGTAAAGAGAATAATACTTTCATAAAATAAAATTATATATGAATAAAAAAACTCAACGGTTTGAGATATTAAATAGTTAAATACTAAAATTAATATTTCATTCCAACAACAACAAAAGAAGTATATAAAACTTGAAAATAAAATTTATTCATTCTATATGGGTTGATTGTGAATTTTGCCTATGGACTCGCTTATATATAATCGTGTCAACCTGTTTAAATTCAAACTCATTTATGTCAAATCTAAATATGTTAATTTCGTGTTATGCATATAACTATCAAATTTACAAACTATATCATATATTGACACCCCTAAATTAATCCCATTTATGCCCACATGATTGTTTTGATATATCTTATTTTTATAAAGCTACTGTACTAGGCTTTCATAAAACTAAATAATATGGCCCATTAATTCGGCTGAAATTAAGAACACAATGAAGAGGATGGAGAGAGATGCTTGGGAACCATTTTGCTCCAACTCCCAAGTCGTCATCAATATTGTCCCATTGATCACGTGGTCCATTTATGATCCGCATTTGTCATATTCATTGGTCATTTTCGCAATTAAATGGTAGCATTCAACTATTCCGACATACCTTCACCCAAAGATCGACAGACCATGGTCCATTTCGAAAACAGCTATATACCACTATTCCGGATATGACTTTTAAGTTAAGATTAAGGAGGTGACAATTTTTTCCAAGCGTTACATCACTGCGCATGACATTAGCCTACCTAAATATTGGAGCATGTATTTGGCTAAGGCGTTGTTTGCTTTTAAAATTTATCTCAACTCATTTTATTTTTTATCATTTAATTATTATAATTTTTTCAAATTTTTATATAAAAAAAAAAATAATTCAACTTTTTCAAATTTTAAAATAAAAATAATATTAAAAAAATATATTATAATAATATTTTATTCAACTTTTAATTTTCATCTCAACTCATTCTATCTCATCTCAAAAACAAAGGAGGCCTAATTATTAGAGTAGTCCGAGTAATAAGTTTATTTACATGTTTGATTCTTGAGATGTATTAAACAAACCACCAATTTCACATGAATTTCAGTTCGTGGGTTATGTTGAGTTGTGTCAAGTCATGAGTATTAGATTATATAAATCAACCTAAACCCAACTCATTTAATTAATCTGGTAAGAACCTAAAATCTAACATGATCCATATAAATAAAGGTGATATGACATGACCTACTTAACTCGTTTAATAGTTATGGATACGAACCATTTAATCTGTTTCAACTCGTTTAGCCCGTTTCAATATGTTTCATATAAAATGTTTTTTTTTTTTTTAAGAAAAATGCCATCATTCATTTGTTCATAAAGAGAGACTTACATCCATGACTAGATACATGCAGGGATATCCTTATATCAACCATTTGGAACTCCACCAATACACTATTAGACTGATATGGACTTTACTGCTACTGATACTCTTTAGAGACAAACGTCCAAGAGACAAAACTCTGCATAAAGAGACTCAATCTTATCCTCATAGAAAGGGATGACTCAACCTCTACGGACACAGCCGTCTAAGAGACAAACTCTTTTTTTATTTTTAATATACAAAAAGGAAAACAAGAACAAAAAATTATGGATTATAATTTGGACCAACTTCGGTAGACTTTGACGGCGTATGAAGGCATCAAGCTTGTCTTTTTTCAACCAGAGAAGTCATGAAAGATCTAGAAGTGGCGATTCTAGTGATTCGGCGTGTGTGGCTGGAAGAGCTGTCAAATCGAGTGTCGTGTGAAGACCATGCTCGGTGATTTTTGCAAAATTGCCACTAGCCTCCAAACAATTTGCAGCCTGAAAGTCTTCTTATGCTGCGCATGTCTCTCGAGAGTTATAGAAAAATTGTAAATATAACCTTTTTGATCTTGAAAGAAGAAAATGAACTAAGAATGAGGGAAGGGGAGAGAGAAGGAGGAAGCCGATCCTCCCCGTGTTATAGAAAAGGTTGAGATGACTTATATATTTATTTTTTAATTCAATTAATATAATTTTATATATAATCAATGATAACTATATAACATGATCTACAATTATTATTAGATTTATAATAAAATATTTTATTACCAATATCTAAATCAATAATATATAAAAAAAATTAATACTTTCGTAAAATAACAAATTAACGACACTAACTGGTCGGCATGTTTGTTTATATATATTGTTTCCGACGGATCCATTAATTCGACTGAAATTAAGAGCACAATGAAGGGGATGGTGAGAGATGCCTTGGGAACCATCTTGCTCCAACTCCCAAGTCCCATCAATATTGTCTCCATTGATCATGTGGTCCATTTCTGATCCACATTTGTCATATTTTGTCCTTTTCGTGATTAAATGGCAGTATTAAACTGTTCCGAAGTCACCTTTAC
The DNA here is from genome assembly GCA_003123825.1 of Juglans hindsii. Taxonomy (NCBI): domain Eukaryota; kingdom Viridiplantae; phylum Streptophyta; class Magnoliopsida; order Fagales; family Juglandaceae; genus Juglans; species Juglans hindsii. Next base: position 55,959 of record QEOW01002231.1, on the reverse strand, counting down.
CCAAAAACAGACATGTTGGATGTATGGTCTATTTCGGAAATAGCTGTACACTAGTGTTTCGGATAAGGCTTTCAGGTCGAGATTGGGAAAGTAACAATTTTTTCCAAGCATTACATCACTTCACATGACATCAGCCTGCCTAAATATTGGAACATTTATTTGGCTAATTATTAGAGTAGTCGAGTTATAAGTTTATTTACATGTTTAATTTTTGAAATGTATTAAACAAACCACCAATTTCATATGAATTTCAGTTTGTGGGTCATGTTGAGTCGTGTCAAGTCATGATTATTTAGTTATATGAGTTAATTGCTACAATAAATTTTACTTTTAAAGACAAAATTTGTTAGGGACGAATTAAATTTCATCCCTAAAAGTCATTTTTAGAGATGAAATCCTAAAATACTTGAGCTACTAAATTCGTTCGAACAGAAAAATATCCATTCGAACAAGATATTTTGTGACGAACAAAATCGTCTCAAAAAAAGAAAACCATTCGAACGGAACAAAATAGATTCGAATATCGAATTAATGTCCGTTCGAATAGTATATAATCTGTTCGAATAATAATATTGGCGAAAAATTAATTTATTTTTTCCGGAAAAAGTTAATAACCGTTCAAACTTAAATTTCTTTGTTCGAACGGACATTTTTTCAATTAATCTTTTTATTAGTATGGATTTGTGCATATATTTTTTCCATTAAAGTAATAAATATTTTTCCATTAATTTCTTATCATTTTCAAAATATAAAAATGTGTATATATTATATATTATGATTTGCGGTGAGTTAAAATATTTATAAATTCATAAATTAATTTTATGTAATTAACTTCAAAAATTTATAGTGAATTCTTTTATGTTAAATTTATATAAATATAACTTTAAAGATAGTATCATTTTTTTATATTATCAAGAACGGCACGTAAAATGAAAAAAATGAACAAAGTAGTAAACGCGAAAAATAAAAACTATACATTAATTAGATCTCAAATATATAATGTTCAATACAACATAAAAAAGTAAAATAATAACTAAAATGATCATTGAGTCCCTAGTAGATCAGCATCATCTTGCAACATTTTAATAGATCCTTCCAGATCCCTAAGCTTCTCCATGATGGGCTCAACGAACCCCACAAACAGAGCACGTACCTGATCCAAAGTAGCCCAGGAGGCTGACTCTCAACAGCAGCAGCACTACTAGAAGCTGGATCTGTGGGAGGATCACTAGGCTGTTCTGGTGCAATCTTCCGCAAGTGCCCCTTACTCTTGCTGAATGTGGTCTTGTTAAGGGGCCCCATCTGTGGTGACCTACGCTTAGTGGCCGACACTGTAACCCCCGATTGGAGTAGGAGGTTAGATATCAGCAGTGCAAATGCTAGACTACCTCCACTGGAAAAGCGTGACTCCGATCGAATGCGGAGGAATAAATACAATGCTAGATCAATGGGATCCCCCCTGCTATCTGCAACAAAAATCTGGCTCGATCGATCCCAAAATCAGTCTTGTGTTTTTTGGGATCGATGTTATAGCCAACAATCAAATTAAGCATTCTGAAAAATGCTATACAATTGGCTTGTCAAATCACCTTGCTCTCATCATATGGAGGAGCCGATGGGTCTCGCACTAGCTGACGCACCTGATCGTCTGTGAGACTATCATCAGGTAGATCCTCATCCTCACTACCATCCGAACTAGCATCTGAATCTACATTCGGGGCTAGCGTGAAGGATGCGGCCGATGTGTCAGAATCAGATGGTGCAGCCGCTGGTCCCCGTGTAGCCGCTGCAGCACGACCTCACCCAATCAGCCACCCTGTCCCTGCCTTGCAGTGCAGTAGTCCAGTACACGTCTTCTCAAATTTCAGTGCGACACGATGAGCCTTTCTCTTCTCCCTTCATCTTCTCTTTTGTAATTTGTGATGATATGATTGTGTAACATATTGTGTAATTTTGCGATGATATGGTTGTGTAAAATCTGTCTAATGTTGTGATGATATGGTTGTGTAAAACATATTAAATTAAGATCGAAGACTGAAATGCTTCCATGATTTCGGATCGGATGGTTATATATTGGGGAAGGACTTTCATCTGATATTATTGTCAAGCTTAATGCTTTGTTTCTACATGTTTCTCCTAAAGATAAATCCTTCATCTTCTCTCTGTGTTATTTGTGATCATAGTATATAACATAGAATAGTTATTGAACTCTTATACAGAAAACTAGTGTTTATGTCTTATAGAAAATAGAACCAAGACATGAGACCAGATTAGCTTAATTTGGAAGTTGAACTCTGAAAGAATAATTGGGAGCCATCATATATATGCACATGGTCGTGAAGTATTTTCTTGGAGCGTATACTTTTGCTGAAGGGATTGATCATCTTGCAAGTTTGTTTTAGTTAGATTCAATGTAAGCTGTCGGTGGGGTGGCTCATAATCAGCTAATTAATTAAAATAGTTAATCTCTTACCTAAACCCACAGAATTTGCACAAGGAATAGGTATTGGATGCATAAATGCTGGGTCATGCAGTAATTAATGCAAGCTGTAGCAGAGAAATAAGGAATCTTCTCGAAATTAATTTATTCTTTGACTGATGGCCATATATATGTCGCCAAGATTGACGATTGACAATGGAAACCATTCATATTATTGTATATACCTTGCAATGCAGTCAAAACATTTCAAACTAAGATCAAACATGAGTAGTACTAGTACTTTTGTCAGGCCCTGATCACCATCGACATGTTTTATTACACATGTTTTATTACTGACAGCAAAACTACACACACATATATGTTCCCTAGCTCCTTGAAACTTGCATCTTTTTCTTGTAGTACTACCTAAACATTAAGATATTCATGAACCTTTCTTTTTCATTTGTTAGATGAATGCATGCATGCTTTTCATGACCACGAGACTTTAATTAGTTAATTAGGTATATAGTACTTTAATTACTGCTACTACTAGTGTTTATTATTATTTCCTCATGCACCCACTTTGCGACGACCATTATATATTGTCCTCGATCGATCTCTGTACGTATGTCTTAATTTTGTTGGTAACAGCTTGATGGTTCATCTTCTAATTCAATATACATGGAATCATCTGACCTCCATCCATATATGGAATCGAATCGAATCTAAGCCCTCAACAGGTTTTGGACCAAGTAAACAACATCTTCTCTTTACAATAAGATACACCTAAAGATGGTGCAATCTGTAACTGGAGGAAGGAGAGGACGTGGAGGACGTGTTACCGCAGTATCAAGTCCTATTGGTAGAGGCCCAAAAGTAGTACCTCCAAGATGGAATCTACGTGACGAGGTTGACACAAGAGTTGATGGTTCAACTCAAGCAGCACCACAAGTGGGCGTGGAGGAGTCAAGGGGTGATGCTAATGACAATGAGGGGAATATTATTATAAGTATTACACCTGGTTAGTAATGTTATAGTAAAATTACATTATGGTATGAATTGTGCAGTCTAAATTCACCATAATCGATGTCTTTGTGTGATTGATTCGTACAATTGCTTTTGTATACATAGTTCCACCAACCTGTAAACGTGGTCGTGGGCCGGCGAAGGGCACAAAATTTGAACGCCTCTTAAGGTTGGGTAAGATTCCATTGGATATCAAGGATGACCATAAAGGTCCATCATGTGCAAATGCCATGATCTTTACTGGTCGAGTGTCATGGATCATTAAAGTGCATGCAGATATGACGCATCCAAGTTGGAGTGCTGTTTCCCAGAAAGAGAAAGATGAGCTCATCGATCATGTGAAAGTAGGCATTTATTAAATAGATTGAGAAGTGAACAATGTTTATAAAAATTGTTAAATGTTTATATGATGGTAATGAACATGGATATCTAACATTTCTTATATTCAGGCCGACTTTGTTCTGGATTGGACAAGGCTAAATTGTGAGATCCCTATTTTTTATGGGTTTTTAATTATTGATTTAAATATGTTATTGTTTTATTTTATTTATGTTATTTTTAAGTGTATTATTTTATTGTTAATTATTTTGGTATGTTGGTTTTTTTAATTTCCTTATTATTATTTTTTTCTTTATATATATATATATATATATATGTGTGTGTGTGTGTGTGTGTTAGTATTTTTTTGTGTAATTTTATTGTAGTGATTATTTATTGTGGCTGTGTGTGAGTGTTTGTTTTTGGGCTTAGTGTTGTGTGAAGCCCGAAGCCCAACTCAGCCTTGTGTGTGTGTGTGATTGAGTCGAAGCCCAGCCCAGCAGGGCCCAGCCCGTGCGGTGATGAAGAACCCAGCCCTTTATTCCGAACGGCATCGTTTTGGAGGATGACCTCTAGGGCGTCATCTCTTTCTCCCTTGCGCCGCTAAGCTCCATCTTTCTTCTTTCTTCTTCTGATTTCCTTCTTGTTCCAGCAGTTGCCGTGAGCCACCTCCTCTTTCTATTATTTTTTTCTTCTTGCTGTCTATCGGCCAGGGATTTCGTAGAACTGTTGTCCAGCTGCCACTCCACGCGGCCACCATTTTTCGCCTTGAGCAGCTCTGTGTCGACCGGTAGTGAGCTTCGAGTTGCGCTGTCCAGCTACCAAGCCACGTGTCCGTACCAAATGCCATCTCTTCTCCACGGCTTGAGCTGCCGTTTTCACCTTTCTTCCACCCGTACGACACGCGGCCTCGCAAACCGCCGTGCTTGGCCTATAAATAGGCCATGGGTTCCTCATTTTAAACATCTCCACGATTCTTACTCCTTCTTGTGTTATGTTTTTCCCATCTTGATTCTTAGTTTATAATTTTGATTGGTGAATTTTGGGTGAAAATCCGAGTGTGTTAGAACAATTTTATCGTGCGTCACTGTGAGTTTTACCCTACGCCGCCGTGAGCACCGCCGAGTGCCGCCGTTGAGCCGCCATCTTGAGCAACGCCCTTTCGCTTGATCTTTCAGATTATTTCCAATCTTCGTCTGTATGTAATTTCTCAGTTTTTAATAATAAAGTTGTTGTAATTGTATTTTGTAAACTGTCATTTTTGTTGTAACGGTTGATTGTAATGATATGTTGGATTTGGGCCATGGGCCGTTAAAGCGTTTGGTTGTAACTGTTGTAATTGTTGGAATTGGGCCTTGGGCCGGTTTGAAGGACGGGGTATGACATGTATTGTGGAATGGTGAAATTGTAAATAAATGATTAATTTTATAAATGAATTATATATTCCTATTAAACGATTGAACTGTATATTTATGGTTTTATTAAAATGTGCTGTGATGTTACGTGGTCTGTTGCATTGGTTACTGAATATGTGGGTGCGTGTGTATCACGACCCCAAGCCGAGATGGGGTATTATCTTGGTGGAGCTCCTCTGGTCATTAGGGAGCGTAACAGACCGACGTGACATCTCCTGAGTTGTCGTAGGGCGACGACGGGAACGGACGAGACGGTAACGCTCTCGTATCGATTCCGTGACCTTTTGGCTGGCGAGTTTAGGGGATGCTTGGCCATGTACGCGCTGGGCGCGGAACTGGACATCGCTCGTTACAAAATCTCATGCACGGACGTTACCCGTGATGTGACGAAGAGAGCCAGGGTGTGCAGATGGTCCATAGGGGAGATCGTGGTGCATGCGTAATTTCATAATAAATATGATTGGGACCAAAAATGGGATTTTTAGTGTAAGTATAGAAATGGTATTTTTGGGAAATTGAATGTGGGTTGTTATTCTGTCCGTATGGGGACGCGTGGTTATATAAATGTGTTTTAAATCTCTTGGATGTTGTTTGGGTTAATTACTTGCTGAGATGTCATAATTTCATTGTGGTGTTTTACCCTACGGTTCCGTTTTATGGTGCCGTAGAGTTTGACGTAGAGCCCGAGTATGAGCCTGAAAGACCGACTCCGCCATAAGCTTAAGTTGCTGATATGTTGTTCAGCGTTTTGGTACTTGTTTCCCTTATGTTATTTGTTTTCTTTAAATTATTTGTTGGAAGACTGCAAAATTCTTGTAAAGTTATTTTACTGCTTTTTGTACAATCCTAGTACTTAATAAAGAAAGACCTTTTATCTTCTCCGCTGCGAATATTATGTTGTACATTTATTGCATGTTGTACACACTTTGAGCACTGGTCGTTGGGGTGTGTGATCCGTGTGGTCATCATCCCGGTGTCACGAACTCCTCAAAAATAACACCAAGGGCGCCACAGGTGGTATCAGAGCGGTCTGACTCTGGGTAAAACCATATAAATACCTAGGTACAGTACCAGAAAATTTTATTGTAATTTAAAAATATCGAGTTTTAAAAGACACGTTTTATCAGAAAGATGGACCGATCTGGAATGCCACATCAGGAACCTGAGAATGACTTGTCTCGTACTGATGGGAATCTCGCCATGGCTAGAGCTTTAACCCGTATGACAGAATTTCTTCAACAGAATTTTCCGCTTCAAAGGGAGCAACAGAACGGTTGTTCATACGAACGCTTTTTAGCTCATAGGACCCCTGCTTTTTCTGGACAGGAGGATCCACTTCGTGCTGGAAGGTGGATTAGTGATCTCGAAAAGACATTTGAGATCTGTGGGTGTACTGAAACTCAGAAGGTGTTATACGCAAGTTACCTGTTGCAAGGTGACGCGATTGCTTGGTGGGGGACCAAGCGGGAGCTTCTGGAAATGGAGTTAGGATCAATTGCAACGGTATCTTGGCCGCGGTTTAAAAAGGAATTCAATGATCGTTTCTTCCCGAACACTATGAGGAAACAAAAGGCACGAGAGTTTAACAATTTAGTGCAAGGGGAGATGACGGTCGAGCAGCATGCCCGGAAGTTTATAGAACTCGGTAAGTTTGCTACACATTTGATTGCTACGGAGGAGATGCGGATCGAGCGATTTCAGGAGGGTCTATGGCGAGAGATCCGTAGACAGGTTGCTTGTTTGCAAATTCTGACTTTTCAGCAATTAGTAGAGGTTGGTTCGATTGCAGAGCGGGAGTTTATTGATCCTGTTGCTGCTCCAATTGGGCAAAAGAGAAGCGTTTTCGGGGAAGGAAGTAGTTCGGGGTCTGCACCTAAGTTTATTTCCAGGACTGGGGCCCGACTGCAGATAGCCACAGGAGTACGAATGGGGGGTCAAGCACCAGTATGTGGCAAATGCAATAGGTCACATGTCGGCGAGTGCCACATGTCTGGGATTCAGTGTTTCAGATGCTGGCAAACGGGACATCTTGCTCGCAGCTGCCCTACCATGATGCAGGCGAACCGAGGCAGTTACCGTGGTGGGAGGACTACCCCAAGACCAACTGTTCAAGCTAGGGTCTACGCAGTGACACTTGGTGAGGTAGATGATGAAGCTCAGGAAACCCAAAATGCTGGAGTCATCACAGGTCTAGATTTTTATCCAATCATTTGAAGTTACTTTACTGGGTGTTTTGTTTTGTGAGATTTAATTGGTAGTTTTAAATCTTTTTAGGTAGAGTTCGACTGTATGATTTTTATGCTTGCACTTTGTTTGACTCGGGAGCATCTCAGTCGTTCATTTCTGCCACGTTTGCATGGATGTGCAACCTGGTCTTTAAACCTTTATCACAGTCTTTGGTAGTGAAGTTACCAAATGGAGAGACTGTGTGGTGTTCAAGGGTTTCCCTAGGTTGTCCTTTGGTTATTAGTGGAATGACTCTTAAGGCAAATTTGATAATGTTTAAATTACTTGAGTTTGACATTATTTTGGGAATGGATTGATTATATCAGTATTTCGCCAGCATTAATTGTCGTAGTCGGATTGTTAGTTTCCAACTACCTGGGGAAAAGTATTTAGAGTTTGCAAGAAGTAAGGTAAAATCAAAACCTGCAGTTATATCTGCCATTCAAGCAAGCAGGGACTTAGCTAATGGGGCGGATGACTTTTTGGTTCATGTGGTGTCTGCACTTTCGGAAAAGAAATCTATAGCAGATATTCCGATTGTGAAGGATTTCTCTAATGTATTTGTGGATGATTTGCCCCGCTTGCCACCTGTTCGTGATATGGAGTTTTCCATCGATCTAGAATCTGGTGCGGCACCAATTCATAAGGCTCCGTATCGAATGGTGCCAGCAGAGTTAAAAGAGCTGAAGAGTTAATTACAGGAATTGGTAGATAATGGGTTTATTCAGCCTAGTTTTTCACCTTGGGGAGCACCAGTGTTATTTGTTAAAAAGAAGGATGGTACCCTTAGAATGTGTATAGATTACCGAGAACTCAATAAGGTAACCATTAAGAATAAGTACCCCTACCTCGGATTAATGATTTATTCGATCAACTTCAAGGTGCTACTACTTTTTCAAAAATTGACTTAAAATCGGGATACTATCAATTGAGGATAAAGGATCAGGATATACCTAAGACTGCCTTTAGGTCTAGGTATGGGCATTATGAGTTTAAAGTGATGCCGTTTGGATTAGCAAATGCCCCTGCAGCATTTACGGATATGATGAATAGAGTATTCCGACCCTATCTAGATTCCTTTGTGATAGTTTTTATTGATGATATTTTGGTTTATTCTCGAGAACCGGAAGAGCACGCCAGTCATCTTCGATTGGTTTTGGGTAAGTTAGGAGATCATCATCTCTTTGCAAATCTGAATAAGTGTGAATTTTGGTTGGAGGAGATTAAATTTCTTGGTCATGTTATGTCCCGGGATGGAGTAGCAGTTGATCCAAGTAAGGTCGAAGCTGTATTGGCATGGCCACGTCCTTTAACGGTGCACGAAATTCGAAGTTTCTTGGGACTTGCTGGTTATTATCGTAGGTTTGTGGAAGGCTTTGCTCAATTGTCTGGACCTCTCACTACTCTTACCAGGAAAAATGTGGAGTTTGTTTGGTCCGACAAATGCGAGAAGAGTTTTCAGGAGCTGAAGAAAAGGTTAACTATAGCGCCTGTGTTGGCACTTCCGGAACCTCTTAAGCCGTTTGTGGTTTTTAGTGATGCTTCCAAATTTGGTTTGGGATGTGTTCTTATGCAGGAGGGAAGAGTTGTGGCGTACGCATCTCGTCAACTGAAGGATCATGAGAAGAATTATCCTATGCACAACTTGGAGTTAGTAGCTGTGGTTTTCGCTTTCAAAATTTGGCGGTACTATTTTTATGGTGAGACTTGTGAAATTTACACTGATCATAAGAGCCTTAAACATCTTTTCTCGCAGAAAAATCTTAACATGAGACAGAGGAGATGGTTAGAGTTAATCAGTGATTATCAGTGTGAGATTAAGTACCACCCAGGAAAAGCAAATCTGGTTGCAGATGCACTAAGTCGGAAGTCTTATTCAGTTCATGAGGCTGAGTCATCAGGGTTAGACTCTCTCCTTTCTGGAATAAAGAGACTTCTTGCTGCGAGTTCACAGTAGGAAGAGGTGTTGACTTCAATTCATGATATCTGAGTTCTTGATTTTGAGGAGTTGAAGATTCTGCAGGAAAATGACTCTAAGTTGTTAGATATTAAAGAAAGAGTCAAGAAGTCACAAGGACCCGCGCATTTCAGTCTAAGCAGAGATGACATTCTTTTATTCCGTAATCGTAGGGTGATTCCTACAAATTCAGAATTTAAAGAAAGAATCTTGGCTGAAGCCCATGCAGCTCCTTATTCAGTTCATCCTGAAAGTACAAAAATGTACCGAGACTTGAAGAAAAGTTTTTGGTGGGAGGGAATGAAAAGAGACATTGCTTTGTTTATTGCAAAATGTACAACTTGTCGGCAGGTTAAAGCTGAGCATCAGAGGCCCGCTAGCTATCTTCAACCACTCCCTATTCCTGAGTGGAAATGGGACAACATCGCAATGGATTTTGTAATTGGTCTACCAAGGATGCCTAGTGGGAAGAATTCAATCTGGGTTATTATTAATCGGTTGACCAAGAGCGCCCATTTCTTACCTATTTCTAACACTGATACTTTGGAAACTTTGACTCGGATATATGTCAAGGAAATTGTGCATCTTCATGGAATACCCAAGAGTATAGTGTCAGATAGGGACCCAAGATTCACGTCTCACTTTTGGAAAAGTTTGCAGACAGCTTTAGGCACCAAGTTGAATTTCAGCAGTGCTTATCATCCTCAAACTGACGCCCAATCAGAATGCACTATTCAGACCCTTGAGGATATGTTGCGAGCTTGTGTTTTGGATTTTAAGGGAAGTTGGGAAAATCATCTGTCACTTATAGAGTTTGCTTATAATAACAGTTTTCAAGCGACTATCCAAATGGCCCCTTATGAAGCTCTTTATGGGAGAAAGTGCAGATTTCTTTTGGTTTGGGATGATGTTGGCGAAGGGAACCTACTTGGACCAGAGATTATTCAGGAAATGAGGAATCAGGTTCGAGTTATAAGAGACAAGATGGCAGCTGCACAAAGTCATCAGAAAAGCTATTCGGACACGAGGAGAAGAGATCTATTATTTGAGGAAGGTGATTGGGTGTACCTCAAAGTTTCTCCAATGAAAGGCGTTAAGCGTTTTGGTAAGAAAGGGAAACTTAGTCCGAGATATGTTGGCCCTTTTCAGATTCTGGAGAAGGTTGGACCAGTTGCTTATCGTATTGCCTTGTCAGAATATTTTGGAGAGATTCATGATGTTTTCCACGTGTCGTCATTGAAGAAGAGCTTTGGTCATCAGGAGCCACGTTTCGTTGATCCAGGGAGCATTCAACTCCGGACTGATCTCACAAATGAAGTTGTTCCAACTCAGATCTTGGACAGGAAGGAGCAACAATTGAGATCCAAGTCGATACCTCTAGTTATGGTATCTTGGGGAGATCCTTTAGCCCAGGATTTTTCGTGGGAGAGAGAGGTAGACATGAGAAAGTTCTACCCTTACTTGTTCGGGTAGTTTTGAATGTTTGTTTTCTTCTCAAAATTTGTTTTGAGCTTTGTATTGTATTTTGTTTTAGAATAAATGAAGGAACTTGGCAATTTCGAGGACGAAATTTCTTTTAAGGGGGGATGTGAGATCCCTATTTTTTATGGGTTTTTAATTATTTATTTAAATATGTTATTGTGTTATTTTATTTATGTTATTTTTAAGTGTATTATTTTATTGTTAATTGTTCTGGTATGTTGGTTTTTTTAATTTCCTTATTATTATTTTTTTCTTTATATATATATATATGTGTGTGTGTGTGTGTGTGTGTGTGTTAGTATTTTTTTGTGTAATTTTTTTGTTGTTAGTATTTATTGTGGGCTGTGTGTGAGTGTTTGTTTTTGGGTTTAGTGTTGTGTGAAGCCCGAAGCCCAACTCAGCCTTGTGTGTGTGTGTGATTGAGCTGAAGCCCAGCCCAGCAGGGCCCAGCCCGTGCGGTGATGAAGAACCCAGCCCTTTATTACGAATGGCGTCGTTTCGGAGGATGACCTCTAGGGCTTCATCTCTTTCTCCCTTGCGCCGCTAAGCTCCTTCTTTCTTCTTTCTTCTTCTGGTTTCTTCTGATTTCCTTCTTGTTCCAACAGTTGCCGTGAGCCACCTCCTCCTTCTATTATTTTTTCTTCTTGCTGTCGAACGGCTAGGGATTTCGTAGAACTGTTGTCCAGCTGCCACTCCACGCGGCCACCATTTTTCGCCTTGAGCAGCTCTGTGTCGACCGGTAGTGAGCTTCGGGTTGCGCTGTCCAGCTACCACGCCACGTGTCCGTACCAAATGCCATCTCTTCTCCACGGCTTGAGCTGCCATTTTCACCTTTTTTCCACCCGTACGACACGCGGCCTCGCAAACCGCCGTGCTTGGCCTATAAATAGGCCATGGGTTCCTCATTTTAAACATCTCCAAGATTCTTGCTCCTTCTTGTGTTATGTTTTTCCCATCTTGATTCTTAGTTTATAATTTTGAGTGGTGAATTTTGGGTGAAAATCCGAGTGTGTTAGAACAATTTTGTCGTGCGTCACCGTGAGTTTTACCCTGCGCCGCCGTGAGCACCGCCGAGTGCCGCCGTTGAGCCGCCATCTTGAACAATGCCCTTTCGCTTGATCTTTCAGATTATTTCTAATCTTCGTGTGCATGTAATTTCCCAGTTTTTAATAATAAAGTTGTTGTAATTGTATTTTGTAAACTGTCATTTTTGTTGTAACTGTTGATTGTAATGATCTGTTGGATTTGGGCCATGGGCCGTTAAAGTGTTTTGTTGTAACTGTTGTAATTGTTGGAATTGGGCCTTGGGCCGGTTTGGAGGACGGGGTATGACGTGTATTGTGGAATGGTGAAATTGTAAATAAATAATTAATTTTATAAATGAATTATATATTCCTATTAAACGACTGAACTGTATATTTATGGTTTTATTAAAATATGCTGTGATGTTACGTGGTATGTTACATTGGTTACTGAATATGTGGGTGCGTGTGTATCACGACCCTAAGCCGAGATGGGGTATTATCTCAGTGGAGCTCATCTGGTCACTCGAAAGTGTAACAGACTGAGGTGACATTCCCTGAGTTGTCGCTGGGCGACGACGGGAACGGACGAGACGGTAACGCTCTCATATCAATTCCGTGACCTTTTGGCTGGCGAGGTTAGGGGATGCTTGGCCATGTACGCGCTGGGCGCGGAACTGGGCATCACTCGTTACGAAGTCTCATGCACGGATGTTACCCGTGATGTGGCGAAGAGAGACAGGGTGTGCGGACGGTCGATAGGAGAGACCGTGGTGCATGCGTAATTTCATAATAAATATGATTGGGACCAAAAAGGGGATTTTTGGTGTAAGTATAAAAATGGTATTTTTGGGAAATTGAATGTGGGTTGTTATTCTGTCCGTATGGGGATACGTGGTTATATAAATGTGTTTTAAATCTCTTGGATGTTGTTTAGGTTAATTACTTGCTGAGATGTCATAATCTCATTGTGGTGTTTTACCCTACGGTTTCGTTTTATGGTGCCGTAGAGTTTGACGCAGAGCCCGAGTATGAACCTGAAGGACCGACTCCGCCAGAAGCTTAAGTTGCTGATATGTTGTTCAGCGTTTTGGGACTTGTTTCCCTTATGTTATTTGTTTTCTTTAAATTATCTGTTGGAGAACTGCAAAATTCTTGTAAAGTTATTTTACTGCTTTTTGTACAATCCTGATACTTAATAAAGAAAGACATTTTATCTTCTCTGCTGCGAATATTATGTTGTACATTTATTGCATGTTGTACACACTTTGAGCACAGGTCGTTGGGGTGCGTGATCCGTGTGGTCATCATCCCGGTGTCACGAACTCCACAAAAATAACACGTGGGGGGTCGAGGGCGCCACATAAATCATCGTGAAACTGTGATGATGGCGCTAGCTGATAAGTATAATGCATTTCACTATGAACTACACAAGGAATACTTAAAATATGCCACACATGAAGAGGCACTGTCTGGTGGCACATCCTCAGTTGAGAAACCAATATGGGAATGCCTATGCCAACGGTGGGCCAGCAGCACCTTCAAGGTAATTTTGTGACTGTTTACCCTATTTTGATGCATTAGTTTCTATGTAGAAGGGAGTTATAGCAGCATTTAGTTCTACATTGCTCTCCTTTTAATAGTTCTATATTTATTAAGCTCCTTACATTTTTTTATTTTATTTTTTATAACATGATATGTTTAGGATATATCTCAAAGAAACAAGTGTAATAGGCGAAAACAAAGGGTTAAACATACAGGTGGCCGAAAGTCGTTTGTTAGAATTTTGGAAGAAAATGTAAAATCCACCAACAATATAAGTACTAAATGTCAGTACTTATTCTGAACTTGGGCCTTACACTTAGGTCTTTTTTTTTTTACTTGAAGCGTGAGACGATACAGAATTTGGTTGCTTTCTATAAAGAAGTGCATTGGTCAAGGAAGAAGGGTAAATTTCTCAATGCAACAAGTGAACACAACTATGTGAGTAATATGTATTTGTTTTGCTTATTCAAAAGTTAATTGTTCAGCCTCATAGTATATAATGTGTATTTGATATTCAGAATCTGATGGTTGAGAAGTTGAATGAGAGGGAACCGGATGAGGATGATGCTGATGCTGCTGAAGAGGTTTTCAAGGAGGTTTTAGGGTAAAAATCTGGCTATGCGCAAGGTTTGGGGCATGCAGTCATTCCTGAGCCATCTCCTTCAATGCGAAAAAACAAGGATTTTGTACGTCTAGCTGAGAAAAATGAAAAGAACAAGGCTGCTACAGAAAAAGTGACTGCTCATTTAGAGTCACTGCTGGATGGCATGGCAGCAATGAGGAAAAACTTTTCTGATTATGAGCAACAAATGAACATACGAATGTCAGAGTTGGAGTCCCATACGGAGTCTCAGCGAGAGACTCAAGCTTAGGATGCCTTGTTTTCGTGCATTTATAATTTTTTGCGGGGTTTTTTTGTGTAGTAACACCCCTTGATGGACTCCATTAAAATCCACACGTATTTTTGCTGGGCAGTGTGCTCATGTGTTGTGGGGGCTCAGTGGGCATGATTGGTATGGGCTTCTATGTTATATAAGTTAGGATTTTTGTGACACTTTTGCTGGGCAGTGTCGTATGTGTTTTGAGGATCCAGTGGGTTTGAAGAGGCAGGGGCTTCATGTTATATAAGTTAGGATTTTGGTGATGTTTTGATGATTATTGTAATGTACATAGTAAGTAGATGGTTTCATGCAAGTGGCAGGTGAAGCGTGGGGTAAGAATTGGTATATGATTTTAATCTCCTATACATACATGATATGTTTTGCATTACAGATATATCCTTATATGTAGTTGCTCCTTCTAACTTAGGTTCTATGATGTAATGCAGGATATTTGCAATGCATGTATATTTTTGGCCATCATATATATTCACATGGTTAAAGAAGAGAAGTTAGGACATGTCTCTTCACCAACCACAAATTATTGGCATACAACAACCATCTTTTAAATGTCACAACAGGTTTGTCGGTAAGTAAAATCTCCATTAATTAGTGAAAAGCATGTTGTTGTAGTTAAACATGGCAAAACCACTTAGTCTTTATAGATATATTGAGGAACCCTTGTGAGTGATGTATTACTTGGTGTTTGTTAGTGAAGATGTGATTTTATAATTAGGTAGTTGTAAATGTGATAAAATCTGAAGGTTGTATTGATGTAAGATCCCTGAGTTTATGAAGTTCATTAGGTAGAGTGATCAAGTGAAAATAATGGGCTTATAAGGTGTGTACTTTTTGTAGTTAGTTATCACCCTAGGAATGGTTTGATCAAGAGGCATGGGAACTTGTTGATGGGGATAAGAATTTGACAAAGTCAGCCACAACTATGCAACAACATATCTCTGTCTACTTGTAAGATATATGTATATATATAGTGAACAACATATATATGTTGAAGATGTTGCAATATTTTGGTGTATGTGAAATGGATGTACTTCCCAACATCCAGAAAAATGTATTTTCAAATTGTATGTGATACTTGATAAGTGTGTTAAAGTGTATTCTCTAAACTGGAATGAGTTTATTTCTTATGATGATGTGCTTCATATTTTAGTGTTATGGAAAAATTTTTAGCATCAGAAAGTGGATCATGTGCTATATTTATCAATTATATGGAAATGCATGTAGTCTATGAAAAAAATCTGTACATGAGTATTGTTTTTTTCTTTAAAGTTTAAAGGTCAACATTTACAAGGTGGACAAAAGTTATTAGAATTGAAACTTTGGAGCTAGCATTTGGATCCACACAGTATTGTTTTTTTCTTTAAAGTTTAAAGGTCACCATTTACATGGTGGACAAAAGTTATTAGGATTGAAACTTTGGAGCTAGAATTTGGATCCACACATATTAATGTAGTACTAATCTACTCCTAACTAGCTGTTATTGTGTATTCAATAATTCTCATGCACACTACTTAGCTAAACTATAGGCTGATGATTTATCAAAATATTAGCATAAATGAGAGGATTATGCAAATGTAATATTAAAATTGAGTAATTTCATGAAAATGGATGTTAAGTGATATTATGCTGTAAAATGATTCAGAAATGTATAAATGGATGTACTGTTGGTTTGGGTACCGCATGTAAAGAGTCAAATTCATGGTCTAGATCTTGTCAAAAAATTTCATTAACAGCCGGAGGAAAAATAAATCAAAGCAGCAGTTTTTTTTAGGTAAAAATACAAAATTTTTATCCAAATACTGAGAGGAAGAGTATGTGGGAAAAATGATTAAATTATCACTATTTTCTACTACCAAAATCTTCTAAAAAATAATGCTTTTGCTGACAATATCTTCTTCACTATTTGTTACGGCTTCTGTCCATGAAAATTGACCATTACCGGGAACTTAGTGTCGTGGAAAAAAATAATATTCATAAAAAAAATGAGTAGGAGTTCTCGTCGCAAAAGGTTATTTCCCACCTTTATTTTTTGTGGAAACTTATCAACCCACCATATATCCTCATGGAAAATACATATTCATTTTTCACGGTAAAGAAGACCTCCTGTGACTATTTCCCACGAGAACAAAAAAGGTTTTTCCCACCATAAAATTTGGTAGAGATTTATCAACCCACCATATATCCTCATGGAAAATACATCTTCATTTTTCACGGTGTAGAAGACCAGGACAAGACTATTTCCCACGGGCACAAAAGGTTTTTTCCCACGAAAACTTTTGGTGGTAATTTATCAACCCACAATGGTCCTTCATGGGAAATAAAATTTTTTTTCCACGAGTCGAAAGCGTCCCATTTCTATTTCCCACAGACGGAATTTTCTTTTCTCACAGACCAAACTGGGTGAGATAAAGTACTTATTCCGACAAGTCATATTTGTGGTGGAAAAAAATACTTTTTTCGTCTAATTATTTTCGGCAAGTCACTCGCGGGGCGATTTTGTGGAAAAACTTAATTCCCACCGAATTTGAGCCTTTTCCCACCAAGTACCTCCGTGGGAATAAGCAATATATGTTGTAGTGTTACTATTATAAGTTACTNTATATATATATATATATATATATAAATATATTAATAAGTACTATATATTAATAGTTAGTATATAATATAAGTACTATATTAACTATTAGACTTGTAGTACACTATATATTATCAATTATAATATAAAATAGTTGCTATAATATATAGTTATTATATACTATATAGTATTGAAATATTTTGTGATTGGTTTGAACCCAATTACATCTCGTTCGAACAGTCTTATCTCGTGGAAAGTGTTTGGAGGGAAAATTCACGCCAAATATTCTAAATGTTTGTTTATTCGAAAGTGAAAATTCTTCATTCGAACGCACTGGTCGAATAGTATTACGAAAATACCATTTGAGCTTGTTTACATTTGAAGAATATGCCAAGGAATATTCTGATTTCTTAGTTCGAACAACAAAATTACACGTTCCAACGTGAAATAAATCGTAGCAGATTTGGTGCCTATTCGAAATTTTCTTGTTCGAATGCGTAAATGTCCAGTTCGAATAGATTTCACAGATTCAAATACCTCAACCTCCAATTCATTTTCACAGTTGATGAAAATTTATTTGGAGGCAGAGCACGACAGACAATTTTTTTTGTGAGAGATTGTTGTGGAGAGAGAGAGAGAGAGAGGAACATACTTAGTGAGATAAGGGATTCTTGAGAGAGAGAGGAGAGGTTTATAAAAGGTATTATGTTTTTTGTTCTATGTTTTTTTGTTTTCGAGTTTCATTAATGTTAGTTTATTGCACATAATTTAGATTTTCTCATAATATGTTTTATGCTTATGTAGGTATTGTGGATTGATACTTTTGTTTGGATTGCTTAAATTCGAGGTAATATTTATAATTTTTAGATTTTTTTATAATTTATAGTTTTTAATTAATTATGTTAAGATTTTTGGTATATTTATGTTTGTGCAATCCCATTTAAAATGTGCACTCTGCCAATATATATCTTATGAGATTGTAATTGTAAAAATTGTGTTTTGTGGCAAATGTTTCGTCTCTGTTTCATGTCTGGAATCTAGATTTGTCTCGTTTGAACGCTATAATATTAGTTCGAACGGGACCCTATACAATAAGAATCTTGTTCGAACAACATCCTAGTAATTGCTTAAATTATAATATAATATAATTATATAATATAGTAATTGCTTAAAAAATAATATAATATAATTATAAAATATACTTATAATATATTTAATTAAAATAGAAACTTAAAATATAGATATAACATAGCTATTGTTAATAGTTAAATTAATGTATAATACTTAAAAAATATTTAATTACAAAATATTATGCACTAAAATTAAATTAGAAACTTAAAATATAGATATAACATAGCAATTGTTAATAATTAAATTAATGTCTAATACTGATAAAAAATTTAATTATAAAATAAAAATAATTAAATATAATTACAAAATATTATGAACTAAAATTAAATTAGAAACTTAAAATATAGATATAACATAGCAATTGTTCATAGTTAAATTAATGTTTAATACTTGTAAAAAATTTAATTACAAAATAATATAGTATAATTACAAAATATTATGCACTAAAATTAAATTAGAAACTTAAAATATAGATATAACATAGCAATTGTTCATAGTTAAATTAATGTTTAATACTTATAAAAAATTTAATTAAAAAATTATATAGTATAATTACAATATATTATGTATTAAAGTTAAATTAGAAACTTAAAATATAGATATAACATATCAATTGTTTATAGTTAAATTAATGTATAATACTTATAAAATATTTATAATATTGGTGATTAGGAATGTAATTTTGTAATGTATTTGTGATTTGGAATGTGGTTTTATTGAATAATTGTATTAGGAGTTGGATAGTTTTGAATTATAGGGTTATTTTTATGTGTACTTAAATCTTAGACTCGTTCAAGAGTTGTGGCCAAATATTCTCTTAAAGAATGTTTGGGTACAACTCTTGAATTGTCCAAAGTGGATAGTTTGGAATTCTATCACCTATACGGCAGATATATTCAGTTTAAACTCTTGTGTTAGTCAATTAAAATTTTAGTTCAGCGATTCCTTACATTCTTCGGGTATGTGGTCTGTAAGTTTCTTGGCGCATTAATAGGGTTGACGACTTATCGTGCCTAGTATACTTGGAGAATTATATGGAAATGCTACCAAAATTTATACTAACATTAGAGTTTAGGACTGAGTATACATGTGATATAGATGATAGTCTCTCAAATGGGATAGGATCAACTACCTTATAAAAGTTAGATTTTTTTGATAGTGTTTATCTCATGAATTAGGTGTTTCTTGATAGACATCAGACAAGAATGGAAATACAATGGATAAAAGTTGGATGCTACTAGGAGATAGACTTGGGCGAGACTATAAGGAGTATGCACAAGGGGTGAAGTTTTTTATAATGTTTGCTCGCATAAGTGTTGACAGTCAAGGATTTATAAGATGTCCGTGCAAGAAGTGCAAAAATCTTAGTTCTTATAATTTGGTGGTAGTGGAGAATCATTTATTTGTAAATAGAATTGATCCTAAATACTCACCTTGGGTCTTGCATGACAAATCATTTCCCAAAGGAGTTAGATTTAGCAGTTAGACCAATCAAATGGAGGAGGGTAATGACATTGACATAGACGATATTAATGTGGATGATCCTGATGATAATGGAGAGCATATGACTGAGATGTTAGGCGATTTGGGGGCATGAATATTTGGGATGAGGGATGGAGAAGGAACATCAGCACAATCATTTGAGGGAAATGATAATTTTGCAAGACTGTGGGAGGATGCACAAAGAGAGTTGTACGAGAGGTGCACTCGTCCTAGCAAATTGTCTTTCACGGTGAGGTTGCTTCATATTAAGTCTATTTGTCGTATTTCTGCCAAGGCCACCGACATCTTGCTAGAATTATTTAAAAAGGCTGTTCCTCTGGATAATGTAGTACCTCGTAATTTTTATGAAACGAAGCAATTGAAACGAGGGCTAAGATTTGATTAGAATATCATCCACGCTTGTAAAAATGATTGTGTTCTCTACTGGCAGCAATATGCAAAATTTGACTCTTGCCTAGTGTGTCATGAGTCAAGATGGACATTCGATAAACGTAATGTATCCCAAAAAGTGTTAAGACATTTTTCGTTGATTCCTCGACTTCAAAGATTGTTTACATCCAATCTTGGCATAACACAAAAAGAGTTCAAAATGAAAAATTCCTCTTGCATCCTGCACATTGCTTACAATGGCAGAAATTTGATGTTGAGTATCCATGGTTTACTGAAGAACCTCGCAATGTACATCTTGGTTTACCAACGGATGGTTTTAATCCATTTAGCAACATGAGCACTTCTCATAGTACTTGGTCTGTCATATTAATACCATATAACTTGCCATCTTGAAAGTGTATGAATGATCCATATTTTATGATGAATCTACTGATACCAGGGTCAAGGTCCCCAAGGAATGAATTAGATATATATTTGCAACCACTGATTGCAGAGTTGAAAGAGTCGTGGGATCAAGGTGTCAGTACATATTTTAGTGATCGTTAAATATTAACATATAATACACATTTTCTGATTTAAGTTCTAATATAGATTTTCTTTTTGCAGAAAGAAGAAAGTCTGGTTGACTATGATTTGATCCAATTGTCTGCTAAAACACATAAAAATCATGATGGTGATCGGGTCAGTCCCGAAGCAGAGACAAATTATATAAGTTTAAGTTTTTTTAATTCCATTGTCACAAAACATTTTTATTACTTATACTAATTTTAATGTTTTTGTTTTTGTAGGATAAGATGATATCTCATAAGGAAACTTTTGCGGATCCATCTAATGCATCATCTGTCAACGATGCTCAAATCTTTTCTCAAGTTCTTGGATCACATTCTAGATATTTGAGGGGCTTAGGAAGTTGCGTAAAACCATCCTCATCATCATCATCATATTCTCAAGCCAGATCGAATGATGACAAGACTAAAGAATTGGAGGAAGCACCACTTGAGATAGAATGATTGAGATCCAAGGAAAAAGAGTTGCTGGCCCGATTAGATCAAGAATCGGATTTGGAGGCGAGATTAGAAGAGAGGATGAAGTTGAATAACCAAAAAATATTTGAACAATTCTAGTCAATGATGTCCCAAAACTCTATGCCACCACCATAGTCTTCAAATTTATCTTTTCTTTCATTGCATTTATATTATGATGTTCGAAAATATTTGAACAATTGATGTTTGAATTAAAAATTGTGTAATATTAGTATGGTATTTTTAATTAAATTCTGATTTGTATGATTAATACAGTTCGAACAGTAAATTACCATTTGTAATCACTTCGAACCAAAACAAACTCATTCGAACAAAAACTAACCCATTCGAAAGATAAAAGAGAAATACTGAGGTTCGAACAATAAATTATTGGTTCGAACAACATTTATGTGCAAAACCCCGTTCGAACGGATATAATTTTTGAAAATGAAATTTTTGTTTGAACAGACATAATTTTTGTTCGAACACAAGTCGTTTGAAAAATTTATTAGTTCGAGGATCAAATATGGACATTAGTTCGAATGAATATTTCATATTGTTCGAATGGACGTCTCGGTTCAGATGGAGAAATATTTCATTTAAAAATTATATTGAGACGAAATCGGTTCGTCCCAAAAAAAATTATCCGTTCGAACGGTTTTGACTGGATCCGCCCAATTTCGTCTCTAAAAATGATTTTTTGAGATGAAATTTGATTTTCATCTCCAAAAAATTTTTGAGACAGTCTTTCTGAGACAAATTTGAGAAAGAATTTTTTCGTTTCCAAATATAAATTAGGATGAAAATTGTGTTTTTTGAGACAAAATTTTTTGTCTCAAAAAATACAATCTCTTGTAGTGAATCCAAACCCAACCCATTTCATTAAACGAGAAGTACCTAAAATCTAACATGATCCATATAAATAAGGGTGACATGACATGACCCGCTTAACTCGTTTAATAATTATGGATACGATCCATTTAATTTGTTTCAACTCGTTTAGCCCATTTCAATCCGTTTCATATAAAAAGTTGAGTTGAAATGACTTGTATATTTATTTTTTAACTCAATTAATATAATTTTATATATAATCAATGATAACTATATAACATGATCCACAATTACTATTAGATTTATAATAAAATATTTTATTATCAATATCTAAACCGCCAATAATATATAAGAAAATTAATACTTTTGTAAAATAAAATTATATATTAACAACAAAGCTCAATAGTTTGAGATATATATTAAGTTGTTAATTACTAAAATTAATATTACATTCCAAGAAAACTGAGCTTTCCCAGCGATTATAAAATCGCTGCAGAAAATATCGACGCAAATGATATCAATCTCGTCGAATACAAACTCGTTGCCATGGTGTAAACTCACGTCTGTCCTTAAATGCTGTGTTTTCATTAATAAGAGTTTTTGCGGCGAATTAATTTGTTACTTGTGACGACTTTGTGCGTCGCAAGATGAAAATTTTCTTTCGTCTCTGTGATTTTCGCCACAATTGAAGCGCACGGGCGCCAAACACACGAAGTGCCTTTGATTTTCCCCCCAACTTTATTTCTCCCCATGTCTGCCCACTTCGACGCGCGAGAACTCTTCTGCCCACCGACCCATTGCACCAAAAGACTCCATTTCCAAACCCTGCAAGCTCCGACCACTCCAGTGTTCTCTCATGGCATCAGCTCCCCCATCGTGAGCTTTTGGCCCATTTTTCGAGTCCCATTTCCCCACACTGGCCTTCTCCCTTCCGTTCTAGGTTCACCAATTTCACAGAACTTCAAATCCCACAATCGGCTACCCTAGTGTTCTCCACTGCTCCTATTCTCTCTCTTTGGGAAGCTAGGTCCTACGTTTGCGGCTCCCCTTACAAATTTCAATTTCATGCCTCCATTTCAACATAAAGGGGAGAATATATCCGGGGTTTTCAATTATCCGGAAGAATATTTCGTGCCTCCAGGTATCTCTTGCTGCCATTACATTTATCTTCCCCCCTCCACAAGTAGGTTGCATTACAAATTTGTTGTCGTCTTTAGATCTACAATAATTTTTTCCCTCTGTGAAACTGATGTGCACGTTCCTCTATTTTTTTGCGATTTAATGACCAGCAAATTTGTGGATAACGGTGCGAGGGTTGATTCGCTTCATATGGGTGTCTTCCTCTCTATCAACCACTGCTCTTTTATACACCATTGTTGTCTATTCTATAAGAGATGTCCAAGCGGTTTTCCTATGCAACTATTGCTGCCCATGCGAGGTCTGATTTTGCACAGCAGAGGTCAGGACAATCTAAATTCACTGCACAGAACAGCTAGGTTTGAGATTCGGCTTCGTCAGGGTTAATAATACCCTGCTTGATTGACATGAAAGTGTTCAAAGATTCGCACGACAACATGTGGCAGAGGGAAAGTAGGGGTTGTGAAGTTGCTTACCTCAAACGATCAAGATGAGCTTAGTGGTGAGTACTCTCATCAGATACCGTGAGAAACGTCAGATCTGCATGGGTCAGGCCACTGGACACCAAAGGCTTGAAAAGGCACCGATCGATAAATAGGGGTTCTTTGTTTAACGACCTGTGTGTTTCCAAGTGGATTTCTGAAATGGCAGATGATTTTGGGTTTAGGGATTTTAGATATGTTTCGAACGGGTTCGCAGATCTGAATTTTCTGTGGAGGAAGTGTGCTAGCTTGAGCCTTTGGTAATGGAGGAGGATGGGTTTGTTTGGGCGACGACGCAAGTGTGCTGTGGAGGAAGGGTAATGGCACTGTACTCATGCTGGGGGGAGTAATGTGGGAGGGGGACAGACGTTGTATGTTCTACGCAATAAGTCTTGTCTATGAACATTGTTGAGATGTTTTAGAAAATGGGGGAGATTTCTGAGAAATTTTGAAGTGATTGTTTGGAAAGTATGTCTCATCTCAGTTAAAGAATTGGGATGAGAAATCTCATCCCAACTGAGCACCCAAACCTGCCCTTAAATTGACCATAATATTAATAAGTAAAATTTTCATACATTGTCTGAATTAGGCAACTATCTCCATGGAATTACATCACATCAATATGGTCACACACCTGAAACAACACAAATAATATTCAATACATCGCATTCATATGGTCACACACCTTATGAAAATGAAAGTAGAAACAATGAAACCAATAAGCAAACCCTCACACCTCCTCATTGCCCGATGGCATCTATGGCAATGTTAAATTGAGATTCCAAGAGGTTGCACAATTGTGATTCATCTTCAAATATTTTTATACAAGTCTAAAATCCCACAGAAAATAGACATACATTATAAAGGAATATATACAATAAAAACCAATAAAATTAGGTATCTCTTCACCACGACCTCATACCTCCATGTGTCTGTATTGTCCCGCAAGTCATCATAACTATTTTTTATCAGCATATATCTTCTCTTCATGTCTTTCCTCCATCAATCCAATACATATTTTTCTAGCATCACCGTAACGTTCTTCATATTATATATCCTAAATGCATGCCTACAGAGAATGCCCTTCATCTCAAACAACTGACACATGTATTTAACGTCACACTCCTTTTCATTATAGTAAATTGAGTATTTAAATGTTTACATGGTCATTGATGGAAACTTTATATAAAGCATCGAATGTGGATATACATCCCTGGATTCTGACATGGTAACCAAAATCATCATGCATAGAAAAATCATATATTTAAAAATAATACTAAATATCTTCAAAATAACATCCTAACATGTATATAAAAGGCTTAGGATCATCATATAAAAATATCAAAGCCTTTGGAATAAGATCAAACCATGAAATAATCAAACTTTCACAAAACAAAAACTGTTTTTCCACTTCCAGTTTTCAAATTTATAGATCTAAGAAAACCTATCATCAAAAACTTTATCCATGCAACAAAACCTCAATGAACATTCATAAACACATGCTAACAACACTCCATATGCCGACTCTGAGGCAACCGTAGTGACAGGAATGGCTAGCACATCTCGGGCCACACGGGAAAGGACTGGATACTTGGTGGAATTAACTTTCCACCAAGTTAATAACTGATATACATCACTAGGTGCCTCGACAGCTTCCATAAAATATCGTTCAACCTCAGATATACAATGCATAATATTCCTTGTTGAAATGAGTTGATGATACTGCTGTATAATACGATTGCCTCTAACCCCTACAGATGGGTCAGTATCACCTGAGGAAACTGTCAATCCTGTCGGCCTCGAATGTGAGGAGCTACCAACTGCGGATGAAGGCTGAGCACTAGTACTGTAGTGATGATATAAGTCATCAACATCACTTTTTAGCAATTTAATAAACTCTGCAGCCTTCACTGCCCCGAGGACGGAATTTACCCAAAATTCTAGAACGGCCAACTTAACTCGGGGGTCAAGGATCACAGCCACAAATAGCAATCTATTTATCTTCTCAATATTCCCCCAATATTTATCATATTTGATCTTCATCCTCGTAGCCATAGCAGATAACAATCCAGCAGAGTCAGTACAACTATTTTCCAACTGGAAGTGAAGCTCTGAGAGCTCGTTGAAAAATGAGTTCGCAGTCGTATATTTGGATCCAGATAGCCGCATGGTTATCTCATAAAAAGTTCTTAAAAATTCAACAAAATAACTCACACTGGTCCAATCATGTGCGTCCGGCGCACCGAGCCCCTGTCCTGCTGGCTCCAACAAAGCATACCTCAGGCCCCCATCCTCGACCTCCATCCGCTCGAATGCTTTTTGATACTTCTGTGCCACATCCAACATCATGTATGTAGAATTCCATCGAGTCGGAACGTCCAAGCACAGCATACTAGAACATTCAATCTTCAGATCTTCTGCTATTGCCTTAAACTTGGCAAGCCTTTGAGGGGAACCCCTCACATATCGTACAATGTTGCGGACTCGGGTTATGGAATCATGAACCTCTTTTAATCCCTCAACAACTATGAGGTTAATGATATGAGCACAACATCGAACGTGAATAAACTCGTGGGCCCGAATGACATCATCTCTCACCGTCGTGTTCCGCTTAAACCAATCAATTGCTGTTTCATTCGCACTGGCATTGTCAACTGTAATACACAGCACTTTTCGAATTCCCCAATCCTTTAAACAATCATCCATCTTCGCCCCAATGGATGCACCTTTATGATCCACAATTTCTTTAAAACCAATAATTTTTTTATGCAAAATCCACTCACTGTCAATGTAGTGTGCTGTGATACACATGTAGCAGACGTTCTGTATAGAAGTCCATGTGTCAGTCGTAAAAGACACCCTCTGGCCAGTGGTAATAAACATCTTCCTCATATCCTCCTTGTCCTTCGCATGCCTCTTCATACAATCTCGCATCACTGTATACCGTGATGGAATGGGAAATCGTGGCTCAACAAAATTTAGAAACTTTCGAAAGCCTCTTTTCTCGACTGTGGTAAATGGCATCTCATCAGTAATTATCATCTCTGCAAGCATGTCCCTCAACATCTTCTCACTGTATTGAGGGATGACCAATTTCTTAGTCTGTGTACCATCAGTGGCTGTAGAAGTTTGGTAACTGAGGTTGGTCTGATCAGTGGCTTGCAATCCCTTCGCTATCTTATATCGTTGACAACCATTTAGATGTGCTATTAACACACTGGTACCTTGCTTCTTCGAATGGCATCCACAAAGTGATCCACAGTAATGGCATCTTGCTACTGGGTTCGCAATTTCACCAGGAATTTTGGTGAAATGCTCCCATGTCCACGACCTCTTTTTAGAAGGTCGTGGTGGTTGATCTTGCTCAATGGGCATCTCCTCCTCTTCGTTCAACATATCCTCATCCTCTATATCAACTGGGAGTGGGAGTCGACTACTCGCACAAGATGTAGCTGCTCTAGATGTAGCTCCTCTAGATGTAGCTGCCCTAGATGTGGCTCTAGGGGTGGAAGTACCCACCGGTGTAGGAGTTGTAGCATTGGCATCCGCCACATTCCTTTGTGGACGATCATCTCCACTATGTCTAGGATCCATATCACAATCAATGAAGCTGAAAAAATTAAATTAGAAGCAAAAAATTAGTTTAAAAATAAACTAGGCTATTGTATTATACAATAGGACATGTATTATTGTATCATAATATATTATTGTATCGATGTATTATTACATCGAGGTTCGGTTAACTTGCGCTCGACTCAGCGGAACCCATCCAGAGAGGTTCGCTCGACGTGCGCTCGAGCAGAATCCATACAGAGAGGTTCGCTCGACGCGCGCTCGACGTGACGCTCGAGCAGAACCTATCCAGAGAGGTTCGCTCGATGTGCGCTCGACGTGGCGCTCGAGCAGAACCCATCCAGAGAGGTTCGCTCGACGTGCGCTCGACGTGGCGCTCGAGCAGAATCCATCCAGAGAGATTTGCTCGATTTCTGCTCGACATATTGCTCGAGCCAATGTTCAATACAACATGCGCTCGACTTGCGCTCGACACCTCGCTCGAGCGCAAGTCTGCAATACAATGTAAAATTCAGGGTTTTGAGCGCCGTGTTGGGACTATATTGAATATTCAATACAACCAATTCACAAGAATCACAACTGCTGGCTCCAATTCATAAGAGACGTGCTTGAATTAAATTTAGGGCTCACCGTAGGTGGAAGCTGAACAGAGGAGCAACGAGGAACGGGAGCACTGAGGAGCAACGACGAACGGCGGCATGCTGGCACTGGGACGGAAGATGCGAGAGAGAAGGGATGGTTCAGTCACTGGGACGGGAGACGCGAGAGAGAACTGAAAAAGGAAGAAGAAGAACCGAAGAACTGAAGAAGAAGGGGGGGAACGTATGAAGGAAGTCTTCCTTAGGAAGACATATGAAACGATGTCGTTCCATATTAAGTGGAACAGTGTCGTTCAATAATTTTTTTTAAACCCAGCTGTAAAATGGACGTCGTTTTACAGCTGGGTTTAAAAAAAAATTCAGAGTCGTAGTCGGAGCTACAAGGAGCTCCGACTCCGACTCCGACTCCGAATGACTATTCGGAGCTACTCCGAATTCCGAATTCCGACTCCGAATTCTGACAACTCCGACTCCGTTCGAGTAGGCGTCAGAGCGGAGGTCGGACGGAGTCGGAATTCTCGAAATTTTGCACACCCCTACACCCAAGCCACCGCCGTTCGTTGTCGATGGCACTAACAGCCCCTCGCAGGCTCCCTCCATTCATCCCCTAGCTCCCCCACGATCTCCCTTCCCCGTAACTCCCTCTTTCTCTCACGGGTCTCCACCACCCAGATCTGCCGCCAAAAGCCCATCTCTCCGCCACTCCCTTTCTTCTGTGCCGAGCACTCGACACCCGCAACCCCAACTCCTCTCTCAGCCTCTCCAAACAGCCCTTGCTCAGCATTTTTCCCACGTATTTGTAAGTGTTGGATTTTTAAGATTTTATGCAGACTGAATGTAATACGAGGTTTAGATGATTATATTTTGTGTAATGAGTTATATTTGAACTCAAGTGTTAGGTGATAGAATATGTATATTTATGTTGGATTGGATTACATGGGCGACACACATGTTGATATGCCTTACAAATTGAGTTTTGTACATGAGTGCATATTGATTTAGTTGAATATTGAATTAATTGGATGCCATACAACCTGTTTTGTGTGCAACCTGAGACTGCTAATGTGTGCTCCTAAATTCATTGAGTTAAAAGGTTGTGTCGTTTCACAGGAATTGGGTGTTTATGAACATTGTCATGCTTCTTTTACAGGGTCTTCGTGTTGGTGTCAATTTGGCCTTGGCCATTGCCTAGCACAACATTCCAGAGGTATGTGTTCTCTAATTCTCCTGTTCTTTATTACATCTGTTTTGTGTAGAGTGCCATTGTTTCTTTTGGATGCTTGCACTCTGTCATGATAAAAGTAATTTATAACTTTCAGTTGCAAATAAATTCTAGATTACCATATTTATTACTAATACCTTAACAGTCCATTCATTTACTTCCCTTTTGACGAAATTGAGTAAGATTAAGACGATACTATGGAACTTTTAGTGTTGCTTTATATATTGTTTCTTGGTGAGCTAGAAGTTGAACAATTGAGTGTTCTAAAAGCCACAAAGTGAAGGAGCTGGTGTTCAAGAGGCAAAATGAACTAGAAGATCCATCAAGCTACCAACCACATAGGTAATATAATACCTGCATTT
Source organism: Juglans hindsii (assembly GCA_003123825.1). Classification (NCBI taxonomy): domain Eukaryota; kingdom Viridiplantae; phylum Streptophyta; class Magnoliopsida; order Fagales; family Juglandaceae; genus Juglans; species Juglans hindsii. Next base: position 26,823 of record QEOW01002231.1, on the reverse strand, counting down.
AAATCTTTGTAATATAATTTTGTATAGTTATGGCTTGGATGTACTCATGTATATCCTACTCATATAATTTATATAAGATGTGTTGTGCATATTTGCTTATTTCTTCTTCTCATTGTCCCTGTTTTCAATCACCTAATTTCCATCCCACGCTTTAAAACACTATGCCTACACCTTTGTGCTTGGATCTTTTTGTACTTGAGTTATAGTTGCTTTCTTATTCATATCTAGATGTAGGCATGTATATATAAGTAGATGTATTGGTATGCACACATTTTTGCATGCTATGATGTGCCCTTACTCAGTTCTTCCAACCTTTTCTTAGAAAATGGAAAAGAAAAAGTACTTGTACTATGACTTCATCATGTATAAACTAGCACTACAATTATTCTCTTTTAATTTTTCTGGATTTCACAGTTTGGTGATTCTGAAAATTTTCCATGTTCTGTACTTGAAACTTTGGCTCAGGTTCCAGCTCATATTGGAAATCTAATTGCTGACAAGCAGTTTTATGCTGCAGTTCCATGTTCTGTACTTCAAACTGCATGTTTTGTA
>QEOW01002231.1:0-12666 GCA_003123825.1 Juglans hindsii | reverse complement strand
CAGTCTTTGTCGACCCGTTGTCATGACTATCCTCCCTCAAATAGAGTAACCTCTATCAATTCCCTTTTCCCCACGTTCTTTCAACCAGCTCGTTTCGCAGAATCACGTCTCCTCCTGTGGCTTGTGAAACGTGTCGCCCTAGGGGGAAGCGTAGGTTCCTAACTGTCGGTTTCCTTTCTTATCTTGCTGACTCTGTACGGTCACCTTTTGTTCCTCTCTGTCGGTCCCACTAGCTCATGTGCATACCTTCATCCCGTCTTTTCTTCTATACTCTTCATAGGAGAATTCCTTAGGACCGGTCGGGCTGTTTATAATCAAATAACAGCCTACCAATCACATACCAACACGTAAGACTTCTGCCAAAATTATGTTGGACTAGCACTACATTAGAAATGGGTTGTCTCTTCGTGATTTTAGGCTTTAGAAAACCCTCGCACCAGACCCTTGCAATCTCTTCTTCCCGATTTCTCCAATCTAATTTATGTCCCACGAATCGCACACGAAGCCCTTTTCCTTGCCGTCTCAGCCCCATCGCACCCCTTCGAAGCTCAACCCGAAGATCGTTCTATCCCCTCTCAGCCCCGTCACACCCCTTTGAAGCTCAACCCGAAGCCCTTTACGTCGCCTCTCAACCCCGTCGCACCACCTATGAAACTCAACCCAAAGCCCTTGAAGCTCAACTCGAAGCCCTTTCTAGTATGTCATTTCTTGTTTTCTTGAAAAATTGATTGTGGCTGTAAGAAATGAAATTGCTTGTTTGTGGTTGTATAAAAAATATGAACCAAACCTCTCCTCATCTGGTATGCAAGAAAAGGGCTATCTCTTTTTGCATTTGACGTGTTTGATAAATACAGCCCTTTGTGACATTTAATCAAATAGATACTCAGCATACCTGAGCGTCAGCCATGAAAATTCCTTGTGGGCAACAGGTTGCGTCGCGTCGGTGTTGGACTAAGATTGGGGCAGTGCAAATGAGACGGTTTCATGGGTCAGCGAGGAAGAGAAGGGTACGATTTGAGGGGGTGTTTCTGAGCTATGTTTTTGTCGGTGTCCGACTGAGATGGTTGAGTCAGCGTCGGACTCAGATGCTTGTGTCAGCGTCGACGTCGGATGAGGGCAGAGGACGGGAAGCGAAGGCAGAGGATGCTGCTGAGGAAACGAAGGCAGGGCACGTACGACGTGATTGTCTGTGGTGGGGTGTATTTGTCTTAGAGTGTTTTATCCTACGTGGCTTGAGATGAATGGAGGGCTGTTTTTGAGGGAAAACCAGCCCGACCGGTGTGTATCGGCTCTGTCTTCATAATTGTCTTCCTTTTTTTCTTATCCTCTCAATATCGCACAACCATAGATGCCCTCTCATTGTACCTTTCGTGGCGGTGCTTGTGGTGGGTTCCTGATGGAGCTCACGCCTTTCACCAAGTTCATGGGTCACACGACGGCCCTAACGATGCTGGTTCTTCTAAACAGGGTGCTATACGGTGCACTTCTAGTCCACCCCACCACTGCGTCAGACCTTAACTCTATGCAAGATCTATGCGGAGTCCTAGACTCTATGGAACTGGTCCTACCTGATCCGTATCAAGGCATTGTGGACTTGGAGGGGTTTGCCGAGCAGGTGGACCTTTACACCATCATGTTCTCGATGGGGCTACGACTTCCTTTTTGCCACCCCCTCGCAAGGTCCTAGACTTCTTGGATCTAGCCCCGTCCCAGCTTCTTCCAAATGCCTCTCGAATATTCCATTGGCTTTCTTTTGAATTATGGGTAGAATTTGCATATACTCTTCCACGTTGGTGAATGGTCCTTGATAGTAAGGCACTCCCCTAATGCTTTATAAGCACCTTCTATATCGGAATGGAAGAAAGAATCTCCTTTTGCACCTTTTATATTGGAATGGAACTATGGAAGAAATTGACAAGTATCTCTTAAAACACTTACATTAATCCAATTAAAAAAGCATATTTTTCGTACATCTCTTAAAACACTTACATTAATCCTATTAAAAAAGCATATTTTTGGTACATCTTCCTTAATGGAAAAAGATAAGCTAATGACATTGTCCAATCTAGTTTAGTGGAAAGCTTAATTTGTCTTAGTTGTTACATGTTAGTGACAATTTGTATGCAAATACATGGAGCAAATAGTTATACTATTTCTCTAGAATATAAGGTCTGCACTCTATTCGTATTAACAATTTAGTAGCTTGCATCTTTCTATCATAAATCTTTGTTAAAATTATCGAGAAATTTTATGATTTGTATTAAGAACAAAGACTTGTACTACTTCTTTACAATATGATCAGGAAGACACTGCCCACTCATATTTAGGAATTTGAGGGAAAGCATGCTGGGTTGACTAGAAATGCTAACGAGTGTTGTATGTAAAAAATGCATGAGCAGTTACGTAGCGTAAACGAGAAGGCTTACAAGCCTATGCTGCTTGCCATCGGTCCTTACAACGATCAAAGCATGGCTGGCCAGGAGTTTTTGGAAGAGCATAAATTGCGATATCTACATCAAATGCTTAAAAGAACGAAAGGAAGTGTAGAAACATACATGACCACCTTGAAAGAATTGAAAGAAAGAGCTTGTAATTGCTATGGAGAACACATTAGCCACACCCCAGAGGAGTTTGTAGAAATGATGGTACTTGATGGGTGTTTCATTATTGAGTTGTTCCACATGTTTGAACTCTACAAGAAAAGAAGATATTTTTTAGATGACCCAATCTTTTAAATGACGTGGGTATGTTCTAGAATAGCTTGTGATCTACTATTATTTGAAAATCAACTTCCATTCTTTGTTTTGACTAAATTGTTCGGGATGAGTGAGAGTAACAACATACTACTTCATAACAGAACTAAAAAGTTAGGAGAACACGTTGTCAATATTGATGAGGAGAAAGATGGTACGCTATACATGTATGAAGAGAAGGAAACCAAGCTGCTCATAAGCTTGCTAGGATGCTCTTTTACATTCTATTTCTTCTGTTGATATGATGAATGTTTCTCCTTGTATTCTTGACTTTTGTTGAAGTTCTATTAATGGAATTTCTTCAAGAAAAAAAAATGGAAACAAGAGCTTTTTATTCTTTTCTCTGCAATGCGTTGTCTCCTTGCTTTATGTTTTATTTAGTGAGTTGAGATGAGTTAAATTTAGATAAAAATTGAAAGTTAAATAAAATATTATTAGAATATTTTTTTTAATATTATTATTATTTTATGATTTGAATAAATTAAATTTTTTATTATATTTTATGTGAAAATTTAGTTTCTTATTTGGATATAAAACTATCTCAACTCATCTCATCTTATCATCACAATTTTCATAATTTTTTACACAAAATATAATAAACAATTCAACTTTTTAAATTCTAAAATAATAATAATAATAATAATTTAATATTATATTCAATATTTAAATTTTATTTAAAACTATCTCATTTTATTTCATTATTTAAATTAATCCTAAAATAATAATAATAAGATGAGATCCGTTCTTGTTTAAAAAANACACAAAATATAATAAACAATTCAACTTTTTAAATTCTAAAATAATAATAATAATAATTTAATAGTATATTCAATATTTAAATTTTATTTAAAACTATCTCATTTTATTTCATTATTTAAATTAATCCTAAAATAATAATAATAAGATGAGATCCGTTCTTGTTTAAAAAAAAATGAGATAAAATATTACTTGGTATATATTACTGTTCAAACATTTATTTTTTTTAAACTATCTAGTTTTTTTAATTAATTTAGAATTGTTTTAAATTTTTAGGACCAAATTAAAATCACTTTTATATTTCTTTTCTATCAAACTAATTAACGGAACGTTAATAGATATTTTTTTAAAAAAAAAAAAAAAAGTTCTATAGGATTCCTAACCGCGTAATGTGATACTAATTAATTTATACTTGCTGGCAACATTGAGGTGTAATTTGTGGACGGAAGATATGCTTAAAANTGAGATAAAATATTACTTGGTATATATTACTGTTCAAACATTTTTTTTTTTAAACTATCTAGTTTTTTTAATTAATTTAGAATTTTTTTAAATTTTTAGGACCAAATTAAAATCACTTTTATATTTCTTTTCTATCAAACTAATTAACGGAACGTTAATAGATATTTTTTTTTTTAAAAAAAAAGTTCTATAGGATTCCTAACCGCGTAATGTGATACTAATTAATTTATACTTGCTGGCAACATTGAGGTGTAATTTGTGGACGGAAGATATGCTTAAAACTGAATAAAATAAAATAATAATAATTAAATAAATGGGAAAAAGGCTCCCAAGGCCAAGGGAGCAAATCCAAGCCATCCCTCAATAACGAGAAGATGAAGGACGGTGTTACTTACAACCACTGACAAAGTTTACTGAGACTTTGTACACATTGTTAAAAGGATGCTCCATTTTTTATGCGCATTTCTCATATGGTCGTATTGGTCCTTTTCATCATTTTACTCCAAAGATGAAAGGGGGATCCATCCCCCTTGCAAAAGAAGTTGATAAAGTTTTGGCTTATACGCTAAATTAATTTTTAAAATTTACTAAATTGAAGTTTCTTTTAGGTTGAAAATCACATAAAGCCGAAAATTATCGGAATTATTTAAATGTGCTTTAGGCTTCGTTTAGAATCTCAACTCACTTCAATTCATTTCAACTCATCATTATAATTTTTTCAAATCTCAATACAAAATATAATAAACAATTCAACTTTTTCAAATCACAAAATAATAATAATATTAAAAAATAATATTCTAACAATATTTTATCATCTTAACTCAATTTATCATCCAAACGCACTCTTAGTGTATGTTTGTTAAACATTAAATAACTTTTCATTAGTAAAACTTCTTTTTACAAAGCTTTATAATTAAAAATTATATTACTTTCGTCAATCCCAATCCCAACATTGCATTTACCCCTTGGCAACGTGAGTTGTAATATCCTATATGATATCGATAAGGGTAGGTAGTGTATGAGATCTCACATTGCTTGGAAATGAGAAGTTCTTGCTCTTTATAAGATTCCAATGAGACTCCAATTGTATCATAGACTAGTCCTTTTGGAGTACAATCTATGTGGTTTTGGCCTTCTATTGGAGCGTTACAAATGGTATCAGAGCCAGGTTATTGTGATACCCCATATGATATAGATAATGGTAGGTGGTGTATGAGATCTCACATTGCTTAGGAATGAGAAGTTATTACTCTCTATAAGGTTCCAATGAGATTTCAATTGTATCATTTACTAGTCCTTTTGGAGTATAGACAATGTGGTTTGACCTTTCTATTGAGGCGTTACAAATGGTATCAGAGTTTATCCCAACCAGAAATGTGGGACTTGAGCCATGCCACCTACAATGGATAAGCCTGATGAGGACGTTGGGAATTTAAGGGGAGGTAGATTGTGATACCCCATATGATATGGATAAAAGTAGGTGGTATATGAGATCCCACATTGCTTGGAAATGAGAAGTTCTTATTCTTTATAAGGTTCTAATGAGGCTCTAATTGTATCATTGACTAGTCCTTTTGGAGTATAAGTCATGTGGTTTGGGCCTTCCATTGAAGTATTACAAATGGTATCAGAGACTATCTCAACCAGAAATGTGGGACTTGAGTCATACCACTTACAATGGACAGGCCCGATAAGGACGTCGGGAATTTAAGGGAGTAAATTGTGATAGACCATATGATATTAATAAGGGTAGATGGTGTATAAGATCCCACATTGCTTGGGAAGGAGAAGTTTTTGCTCTTTATAAGGTTTCAATGAGGCTTTAATTGTATCATAGACTAGTACTTTTGGAGTATAGGTCATGCAGTTTGGGCCTTCTATTGAGGCGTTACATGAGCAGCTCTTCTTCGTTTCCCCCAATTTTTCTTTCTCTTTTAAAGGTTTTTAGGATTAAGAAACACTCTCAACCCATCTCATCTCATTTTATTATTACAATTTTTATAAATTTTCATATAAAATATAATAAATAATTCAACTTTTTCAAATCTCAATTTTTTTTCTTTTTAATTTTTAAATAATAATAATATTTTATTCAACTTTCAACTTTTATCTAAAATTAATCATTTCATCTCATGTCATTATCCAAACAAATCCCTTAGCCTTTCCAAACAATTTACATAGGTGGCCTCAAAGAAAATGTCTATTTACAACCGGCCAGGGGAACCGTGTCCCATGTGGCCGGTTGTTTTAAGAAAAAAAATATATATCTTAAATGGAATAAGTCAAGAGCGGATGCTTCTCCGTGGGTGCATTTCTCCTATTGGTAGAGATCTGCTTCATGCTCTTCTGGTATCCTTTTTTACATATTGTTTCATTAACATGGCCCTCATTTTTTTCCTCATCAACTTGGAAGCAGTAGAGGATATGGCCTTCCTAGCAGCGGGTTCGGACTAGTGGGATTTCAATGGGTTAGAACAATAACCAAAGATTAGAATCAACATGGGGAAATAGAACCAAAGAAGAAAACCCAACCAAGCTCCACAACCGAAAATTAATTAAAAATCAAAACAGAGCCATGAAGAAATAGAACTCATAATCGAACTCCCAAATCTAAAATCAACCAAAACCCATCTGAAATGGAAGCACACGCGATTTAGAGCAATTAGATGAAGATGAAATTATCTGAGAACCAGTAACTCAGAAAAAGTGAAATTATCTAGGGAAGGAAAAGGAGAAGGGAAAAGAAAGGAGGTGTGAAGAGGAAAGATTGACCAGCTTGGATTGTCGAGAGCAAAGAAAAATAGAAGAAAAAGAAACAAAAAGGGGCAATGGCCTCCGCTTTTGATTCTTCTCCTTTTTCCTTTGAAAAAGAAACGAAAAGTGCAGTCTACAAAGGAAGAAAAAAAAAATCTGTGTGAACTGTTGTTGCCGTAATGGTCTACTATCGATCGAAGAAGGAAAATAGAAAATGTTGTTTGCTTCAAAGTGTAGTCTGCTACACCGAAGGAAGAAGAAAAATTTATCTTAACCTTTGTTGCCACAGTGATTTGCTACTCCACCGAAGAAGAAGAAGGAAAAAAAAATCTTCAAAGTGTGGTCTGCAGCGTCTGCTACCGAAAGAAGAAGAAACAATATAACTTTGTCATTTTTTGCTTTTGCCTTTTTACATTTTATTTTTTTCTTTTACTTATTTTTTTCTTCCACGTAAGTTTTGCCACGTACAACCGGTTGCATCCTGTTTACGCAAGTCGGTTGTACGTAGCAAAACTGGGCCTCAAAACACACAGATAAATATTTTAAGATTAATTGCAAAATCAATACCTGATTTTGCACTTTTTGCAATTCAAGGTATCCGTTTCTTAATTTTTGTAAATTTAATACATGAATTTCAATAAATTTTCAAATAGGTACTTTTGTCAATTTTCCATGACCAAATTAACAACAGGCCACATGTCATTCTCTAATTGGTTAACGTGGATATTAATACCGTATTGGCCAATTAGAGTTTGCATATGAGGTATGGATGCCAAGTGTCAATCACACTATTAAAGTTCTAATTGTAAAATTAATGGAGTTATTGAATGGTAAAGTTTTCTGAAATTCATATATTAATTTTTGTTTTTTGTTTTTTTTGGGAGAAAAACTTGCTAGCCTTTTACAAGAACTTTAATATGGTTCCGCTAAAAAACTAATAATAATATGGTTTTATTAACTCTGTTTTTTTTTTTTTTTATATATTCACAAGTCTTTTACTAGCTGCCTATATATACTGCTATACATTTATAAAAGAGAAAAAAGGAAAGCAACATTCTGCTAAGGATTCGGTGCAACGATCATAAATCTTGTTTAGGAAACATTGTGCCGTTGGAAAGTTGGTTCTGTTGAGTGCTTTGCAAGAAGAAATGCAGGGAATAGAGTATGTACGTATCTACATATAATAATATATAGTATCATGTGATATATTAGTTAATAAATATTATATATTATTTTACATTTTATATGATCAATAGTGATAGATTAGATAAAAATTACATAATTAACTTATACACTACTATATAAAATAATATATTATATATATAACATAATATATTATATATTAAAAAATATATTTAAAAAATTTATATTAAACATTTCGGTCTGTCCCGTCCAAAACAGCCATAGCTCGGCACCGGACCGAAAACCAAAATTTTCATATACTATGGATCGAGACGGACTATCATTATTTTTGGTCCGGTTTGGCTTGGACCGAACCGTTCTATCCAGTCGATTTTTCTGGTTCGGACTGAAAATCTTTCACCCCTAATCTAGATTATATTTCCATACTCTAGTTTATGTTCCATGTTTCAATCTGATGGAGAATTTGTTTTCCTCCTAAAGCAAAGCTCTGTTATTGAGTGCCTGAACCTTTGGGATGCACCATCCAATGGTTGAGCATAGATCTTTGACTTGTAAGTGAGAGTAAGTGATGACAAAACCCTTATGAACTAAGGAGGTCCCAAACCAAAAAGAACTTGAACCCTCTCGAATAATCCATTGGCTTTCTTTATGAATTATGGGTGGAATTTGCATATAGTCTTCCACGTTGGTGAATGGAAGTCCTTCATAGTAAGGCATTCCCCTAATGCTTTAGCACCTTCTATATTGGAATGGAAGAAAGAAACCTCAAGATAAAGGGATGTATGATTTCTAGCTTTTGCACCTTTTATATTGGAATGGAAGAAATTGACGAGTATCCCTTAAAACACATACATTAATCCTATTTAAAAAGCATGTTTTTCGTACATCTTCCTTAATGGCACAAGATAAGCTAATGAAATCGTCCAATCTAGTTTAGTGGAAAGCTTAATTTGTCTTAGTTGTTACATGTAAGTGACAATTTGTATGCAAATACATGGAGTAGATAATTGTACCATTTCTCTAGAATATGGGGTCTACTATCTATTCGTATTCACAACTAGTAGCTTGCATTTTTCTATCAGAAATTTTTGTTAAAATTATCGATAAATTTTATGGTTTGTATTAAGAACAGAGACTTGTACTACTTTTTTACAATATGACCAGGAAGATGTTGTCCACTCGTATTGCGGAATTTGAGCGAAAGCATGCTGCGTTGACTAGAAATGCTAACAAGGGTTGTATGTATAAAGTTCATGAGGAGTTACGTAACGTAAACGAGAAGGCTTACAAGCCTGTGCTGCTTGCCATTGGTCCTTACAATGATCAAAGCAAGGTTGGCCAGGGGTTTATGGAAGAGCTTAAATTGTACTGTCTACATCAAATGCTTAAAAGAACTGGGGTAAGTGTGGAAACATACATCAATGCCTTGAAAGACTTGAAAAAAAAAAGCTCTTAAATGCTATGGAGATCACATTAGCCAAACCTCAGATAATCGGTTTGTAGAAATGATGGTACTTGACGGGTGTTTCATTATTGAGCTGCTTGGAGATCATATAGATGACCCAATCTTTCAAATGGAGTGGGTGCTTCCTATAATAGCTCGTGATCTACTGTTATTTGAAAATCAACTTCCCTTCTTTGTTCGTGAAAAATTGTTCATCATGAGTGAGAGGAACGAAACACTAAATCAATATAGACATTTAGGAGAACACACTGTCGATATTGATGAGGAGGAAGATGGAATTAGTGTTGAAAGCTCAACCTCCACAGCTCAGATTTCCAGTACACAACTTATTGATCATGCCCTCAATTTTTTCTATATCTTTTTACCATTGAATGGAATGTCAATGCATCAAGTTATAATTCAACCAAAAAGATTAAGAATCTACTTTGTCTAGCACACGAAGCTCACAACCCTTCGCTTACAGAAATGGTACAACAACGTTTAGTGGTTGGGTTCAGATTCAAGAATGCAGAGTATGAGCATCTCCTTGGTCTCATACATGAAACCATTTGTATTTCATTACTTGATACAGAAATAGATCATGCTAGAGAACGTCAAGAGGCAGGAGTCAAACTCAAAAATGCAGAGACATTTAAGCCCCTATTCGGTCTGAGGAAGGCAATTTCTTATGCCAAAGAATTTCAGAGGTCTATATTCCTAGTCAAAAAGGAAGAGAAATTGGAGCATCTAGATGTTCTGGACAGAATTGAAGGCTGGAAATCAATTCCGTTTGGCTTAGAGCTTCAGAAGGTTGGAATTGAACTCAATATGGCAAATAAATTTAAAAATGAGATTGACCGTTGGAGAACAATACCTTATGCCGTTGAACTTCAAGAGGCTGGAATTGAATTCGACAAGGCAAAGAAATTTAAGGATCTACATGATCGAAATAGGAATGAAGACCAAAAATCAAAACTGTGTGAAACAAGGATGCAAATGGATGGAGTCGAATTAAAGACAGTAGAGAAATTTAAGCGTCTACTTTGTCTGGACCAGATGGAAAACTGGAAGCCAGTATCTTACGGCAAAAAGCTTCATGAGGCAGGAGCCAAATTCAACAAGGCAAAGAAATTTAAGCATCTACTAGCTCTTAGAGATTAGATTAAAGACGGCAACATACATGGTGCCACAGAGCATGTAGAGGCTGTAATCAAATTCAAGAAGGCAAAGAAATCTGACGTGTTTTCCATAAAGTTCAACAATGGGTTAATGGAGATTTCACCTTTGAGCATACATGATCATACAGAGACTTACTTATGAAATCTAATTGCGTATGAGCAATATTGTGATCGAGACAATAATTTCACTTACATCACCAACTATGTGTGCTTCCTGGACGATCTCATTAACTCTCCTAAGGATGTTGAATTACTTGGTTGAAGTGGAATTATCCATAATAATTTGGGTGATGATGAAATTATTTCCACCATGGTTAACAAGATTGGTCACTATGTCGGTTTTTCAACCAACATTTATGCTAGAACTATCATGGATGTGAACATGCATTGTAGAAGACGCAGGAATGTATGGATGGCAAAATTAAGGCGCGATTATTTCAACAGTCCTTGGGTGTTGGTTTCAATTATGGGTGTTGTCTTATTGCTTGCACTTGCAATTACACAAACCATATTTTCCATTATTCATTAGGTTTTTCGTGCATTGTGTTAATGTTGATGTTTGTTCTCGTAGTTAAATGTAATAAATATCGAATAATAATATTTTACAAATTAAGAGTGACTTATTATCTTTTGTTGAGTTATTTATATATGAATCATGTTTTATTGAATGAAATTGATTCGGACACGGGCGAGTGCTCAGGCTAAAACACGAAATAGGCTAAGATGGATAAGATTGTCCGTGCATCCATTTTAGCCTATTCTATGTTTTAACTCGTGCCCCTATCAGTGCAATTAATAGCACTGCTCTTGAATAATAATGTGGAATGTGGAATGAATTAATTTCTCATTGCTTAGACAACTGTACGACAAGGCTATGTATTATCTAGCAGTGTTATTCCTCACATCATTAGAAGACCATCATAGCGGCAAGGCTAAGTATTATCATGAAACGTTATATATCATTCTTCTTGCCTTTTGAGATGCAAAATTACTTATCAAATTTTTTTATACTCAATATTTGTTAATATGTTACTTTCGATAGATTAAATGGCCAATCCATTTAATCTTTCTTGTGACAGTTGAATGTAAATATAATTTTATTAATTTTAGTTTTGAAAAACTTCTTTCTTCGGATGCAACGGTCACAAGTATTGTCAATAATATTCTATAAGCAATGCATGCAATTGGAAAAGAATCTAACTTTTTAATATAATCTAATGTTTCTATTGGATTACTAGTAGCTATTAGCAAAACCTTTTTTTAATACTTTTAATTCTGAAAACAAATCTAAACCTTTTTTTAATACATTTAATCTTTTTTAGAAAACTTTCCAGACTAAGAAACTTTTTTCTCAAATCATCATCCTCTAAAGATCTTAGTTTTTTCAAACCGAATAAAAAACCAAAAATATTTTCATATATTGCAAAATATTGTTCGAACCTATTTTTAATTGATGAAATAGATTGATCTACTATATATATAAATAATCAATTCTAAAATATTGATCTACTATATTTTTCATCAAATTGTTTCTTTATACAAATTGTTCGCTTTTCATGAAATATTGGTTCTATTTTCATTTCAATTGCAATTTCTTTAGCTGAAATTAAAGCAGACATGAATCCAGTTTCTCTATAATTTTTCAAGTAGGAAATAAGAAAATTGCTATATATAGCAACATCAATATCATGTCATACCAAATAATATTCATACCTAATAAAAACTCTAAATTTCCAATCCCATTGTTGCTAAGCATGTGGCCCCACTCCTTAATTGTTTTAGGATCTTCACTAGTGTTTGCTAAATGAACTAGAAGTGTAACCTCGGGAAACCCCAAACAAGTTAATATAGAACGCAAAATAAAGGCAAGCAAGCTAGAAATGGCTAGAAAACAAATAGAAATGGCTAGACTATGGTAGTCTCGAATGGGTCCCATGTGGGTCGATCAAAACAAGATTATGATCTTGAATGGGTGGTGGGCCTGACTATATATGGTAGTCTCGTCCTAGGGTGCAGGGGTAATACTGGCTGATTGTCTAGTGCAAATTTGGTGCCTTTGATGGGTTGAGGAGCGATGGAAGCTAGCACACAATGTGGTGTGGCAATTAATACTAGAATTTTTGGATTTTATTGGATAGGTGTGGGGGAAGAAGTTAGGCAAATGATCATTGACGGA
>QEOW01002229.1:252785-336544 GCA_003123825.1 Juglans hindsii | reverse complement strand
TATAATTCCACAATGTTTTGAGATTGGAAAATGGTATTTTACTCACAAAAAAGTAAAAATAAAAATAAAAAATAAATATGACTTTTCACAATTTTTTCTTTTTTTATGTTTTATTTTTAAATAAAATTAAGTAATATACAGATGAAAAAATCATGTAAATATATAAATTCTTAGTACATTTTTCATAGTTCAGTTAGCACTATGGATTAGAACTCCTCATATGCTATGCATGACTTTTGCTCCTGATGATGCCACGTGTGCCTTATATTTCTCGGGAGTGTGTTCTGTTCTGGTTCCTTTCTAGAATGATACCTTGCTACTAATAATAACAACTTATCTACTGCCCACGTGGTTTTATTTGATCTCATTCTTTCTTCTACTTTTTGCACCGAGATTCAACTGTTAGGATAAAAATTAGGATATTAATGAAATGGATAGGAATTGATTTGTTCGAGAAGATCACTCTTTAGAGATATTAGTTAGCTTGAATAATCTGTCTTGTTTATTGATGCAAACAATACTTATAGACAAATGACTCTACTGACTTGGCAAAATATTTTCTTACTTATAGGGAATTAAATAATTGACTGACACATGCTGAAGAAATACTTGGAATTAAATAACTAATCGAAATTAAAGACACGACCTAACAACTCTACACGTTAATCTGTAGACCAATAACTTCTGGTATCAGATTGGTTATTTACAATTGACTCATTCAAATAAAGAAACAATAATTTAATGCAGTGGGCCTATAGGCCTAATAACCATGAGAGCATCATGTTTCACTCATTGGTGGCCTAGCATAGTAGTCTCAATTACAGGGCTTAACCTATAACAATCCCCCCCTTGGGCGACCTTGTCCACAAGGTCTGGAAAGCCCTTCAATTTGTAGTAATTTGTCCACAAAGCATCTTCAGGAGTGAGATCTCTCCATTGAACCAGTACTTCGACACCAGCCTTATTATTTTGTTTCACCACTTGGCGTTGAAGAAGCTTCTCTGGCTCAGGTCGAAGTAATCCATCCGCAGCAGTTGGTGGCAGCTTGGTGGAGAGGAGGTTGCGGCGACCCAACTTTGGCTTCAAGTTGGAGACATGGAAGGTAGGATGGACCCTAGAGTCACTTGGAAGCTCCAATTGGTAAGCTACTGTCCCTATTTTCTCGGGAATCTTATAGGGACCATAGAATCGAGGAGATAATTTCTGATTGCGCCGATTGACTAGAGATTGTTGTTGATATGGTTGTAAACGTAAATAGACAAAATCCCCAATCTGAAATACCCGCTCCATTCTTCTCATATCGGCATATTTCTTCATTCTAGCTTGCGCAAAGAGAAGATTATGCTGTAATAATTGTAGTATCTCATCCCTAGAACGCAACGTGTCCTCAACAGCTTGTAGTTTTGTTGTAACTGGAGAAAATGGAAGAAGCTTCGGGGGTGGGTATCCATAGAAGACCTCAAAATGTGTTAGCTTTGTGGAAGTATGAATGTTTGTATTGTACCATCATTCAGCCAAAGCCAACTAATTTTTCCAATCCTTGGGTTTAGCACCTGAAAAACTTCGTAAATATTGTTCCACACTTTTATTCACGATCTCAGTCTGGCCACAGATTGTGGATGATAAGCCGAAGACTGAAGAGAATTGCAAGGTGGTTCCCTGCAACTTAAACATTTCTTTCCAAAACAAGCTTGTAAAAGTGGGGTCACGGTCTGTGACTATTGATGCAGGCATTCCATGTAATTTAAATATGTGCTCCAAAAAAATAGTAGCTATTTTTGAAGTTGTATATGGATGCGATATGGCAATGAAATGTGCATACTTGGAGAGTCGATCCACAACGACCATAATAACACTACACCTATGAGAGAGAGGTAGACCTTCGATAAAATACATAGAAATATCCGTCCATACCTTAGTAGGAATTGGGAGAGGGTGAAGTAAACCAGGTGTAGGAATATTTTCAGATTTATTCCTTTGACAATTTTCACACTCCCGAATGAAGGTGCATATGTCTCGACGCATGCCTTTCCAATAAAATTCAGATTTTAATCTGTGGTAAGTCTTGTGAAACCCAGAGTGTCCTCCAAGAGGGTTGGAGTGCATGAGTTCCATAAGCATATCTCGCATAGGAGACTGTGCAGCAACAAAAATTCTATTTTTGTAAAAATCAGTCCATCCTTCATGGAATAAATAGAAGTATCGAGGTTCCCATTACGAAATTGATCCTGCAATTTAATTAGTTCAGGAGTAATGGCATATTCAGAATATAAAGTAGATAACCAAGAAACTAAGGGAAGTGTAAGAGCTGAGAGTTCTCCATGATCCTTCCTGGATAATGCATCTGCAACAAAATTTCTCTATCATTCTTGTAGTATACTTCAACGTCATACCCCAAAAGTTTAGTGAGCCATCGTTGTTGAGCGGGAGTACCCACAAGTTGATCCAATAAATATTTGAGACTTTGTTGGTCAGTTTGAACAACAAATTTTTGTCCTAAGACATAGGGTCACCACTTTTGAATTTCCAAGACTAAAGCGAACAATTCATTTTCATAAGTGGAAAGTGTTAAAGCCTTTCCTTTCAATGCTTTATTCGTAAAAGCAATTGGTTTGCCTTGCTGTAAGAGAAATGCTCCAATGCCATAACCTGATGCATCACACTGAATTATAAAAGGTTTAGAAAAATCAGGAAGCACTAAAACAGGAGGTGATGTTAGAGCCCTTTTGAGGTCCTGAAATAAGACTATGGCTTCGTCGAAGCAAGTGAAATTGTTCTTACGAAGTAAGGCTGTCAATGGGGCTACAATGATGCCATAATTTTTAATGAACTTTCGATAATATCTCGTAAGGCCTAGGAACCCACGAAGTGACTTTAGAGTACTAAGAAAAGGCCATTTGAGCATAGACTCTATTTTGGAGGGATTGGCCTGCACACCTTCTTTAGATATGAGATGACCAAGATAATTAATTTCATTGCAACCAAAACTACACTTTGAAAGTTTAGCATAGAGTTGATTTTGCAGCAAAGTCTCAAGCACCAGTTTCAAGTGATGAATATGTTCATCCATATTTTTACTATAGACTAAAATATCATTAAAAAAAAAACAAAAGGAACTTATGGAGATAGGGGCGAAAAATTTTATTCATTAAACTCTGAAAGGTAGCGGGGGCATTAGTCAAGTCGAATGGCATAATTAGGAATTCATAATGGCCATCATGGGTGTGGAAAGCTATTTTTGGGACATCATTAGGAAAAGCTCTGATTTGATGGTATCTTGAACGAAGGTCAAGTTTGGAAAAAAATAGTGGCCCCATCAAGTAGTTCGTCGACAATAGGAATTATAAATTTGGCTTTAATAATCTCTTTATTTAGAGCTCTATAATCGACACACAATCTCCAACTTTCATCTTGTTTATGTACCAATAAAACAGGTGATGCAAATGGGCTTTGGCTAGGTCGAATAACCTCGGTAGTGAGCATTTCTGTGATTAACTGTTCAATTTCAATTTTTTGAAAATATGGGTAACGGTAAGGCCTAGTGAAAACTGGTTTGGTTCCTTTATCGAGATCAATATGGTGATCATGAGTGCGGGTCGGTGGTAAACCAGTAGAAATCTGAAAAACAGATTGAAAAGTGTCTAAAAGATGCTGGAGTTTGGGGTGAATTTTAGTAGTAGTGCTGGGAAAATTAGGACTCTCAATTAAGTGTAACACCATACCTCTTTTATCCATTTTAGCCGCTAGTCGTCACCTTCCACCAGTGAGAATGCAGAATGAGTAAGGCCTTGAAGCGCCACCTTACTGCCCTTGTAAGTAAAAGCCATAGATAACTTCAAAAAATCCTAGAGAATTGGCCCAGGAGTTTTCAACCATTGAACACCTAAGACCACATCACAACCACCCAAGGTGAGGACAAAAAATTCTGTACAGAAGTGAATACCTTGCATCTAAAAAGCTTCAGATTGCGTTAGTCCTTCACTGCGGACAACTTCACCATTTGCTACCTTGACTGTCAACCCCGGTGTATGGCATAGAGGTAATTGTGCCTTTGTTACAATTGAGGGATCTACAAAATTGTGAGTGCTTCCTATGTCGATCAACACGACAATTTGTACACCACTAATAGAGCCAATAAGCCTCATGGTTCTTGGGTTTGGAGAACCAACAAGAGCATGGATGGAGATTGCTGGTTCAGGTTCTTTGGCATCAGGTTCTATGCTTATAAGCTTTGAACTCAGCTCTCTTACTTCTAGAAGATTGTTAGGGCATGAAACCACATCCTCTTCATCGAAATCTTCACATTTCATAATAGAAAGCTTGGCTGATTTGCAACGATGGCCAAGACCCCACTTGTCATCACAATTATAGCACAATCTCTTGTCTTTTCTTTCTTTCATTTGGGCTTGAGATAAATGTTGAATGAGAATGAACATCTTGGTTGTTGGCTTCGGAAGAGTCCATTGGGGTTTAGGAGAGCCCATTGGAATGCGAACAATTCGCTTTAGTGCTGCCACATTTTCTTCTTGCGTCTTAGCGATGCCAAAAGCAGTCAATAATGAAATTGGTCTTATCATGCGCACCATATATCGAATATTTTCACATAATCCACCCAAGAAACAGTTGAGTTTGTAAGATTCAGCTAATCCATGGAGTTGATTAGAAAGATGCTCAAAGTCGTACTTGTAAGCTTCCACCGTCGTTGTTTGATGTAGCTTTGTGAGGGCTTCCATGGCATCTTCATAAATGGATGGCCCAAAACAAGTAAGCAAGGCATGTTCAAATACTTCCCAATTTGTGAATGAACCGGTCACTTCTAGTTCCTGGAACCACGTCAAGGGTTTGCCTTCCATATGAATGAAAGCTAATAAAACACGGTGCTATGGGTGTGGTTGATAGTATTTAAAAAATTGATTGGCTTGATACAACCAACAGTTAGGGTCAACTCCATCAAACGTGGGAAACTCCAAGCAAATTATTTTGGTTTGAATGCCATAGGTATCTTCAAATAGAGGATTCGAAAAGTGTGTGAGCACGACATTGGTTTCAACGTCCACTTTCTTACCTTCATGCTTCAAAAGTATTTCTAAATTAGAAGCTACTACTTTCACTTGTTGTGCTAATCCTTCCACAGTTTGTTGCAGGTGTGCTTGCTGTTTTTCATGCGTCTCCTGGACCTGTTTTAAAGTGGCTAATGAGTCGGCTAACTGGGAATAACGAGTGCTGACATTACCCTCAGCCATGGATGCACCAACTCTTGATACCAATGTAAGGATAAAAAATAGAATATTAATGGAATGGATAGGAATTGATCTGTTCGAGAATATCACTCTCCAGAGATATTAGTTGGCTTGAATAATCTGTCTTGTTTATTGATGCAAACAATACTTATAGACAAATGACTGTACTGACTTGGCAAAATATTTGCCTACTTACAGGGAATTAAATAACTGATTGGCACATGCTGCCAAAATACTTGTAATTAAATAACTGATCGAAATTAAAGACGGGACCCAACAACTCCACACGTTAATCTGTAGACCAACAACTTCTGGTATCAAATTGGTTATTTGCAATTTACTCATTCAACCAAAGAAACAAGAATTTAATGTAATGGGCCTATGGGCCTAATAACCATGAGAGCATCATGTTCCACTCATTGGTGGCCCAACATAGCAGGCCCAATCATGGGGCCTACCCGTAACAATTGTTACCATCCCATATCGACTAAGTATGAGATTGGTTGATGGTTTATAAGTCCTTAGACATCCTTCCCTTGTAAGCTAGTTTTCAAGGGTGAGTTTTACCAAGTGGGTTCATAACAAATGGTATCAGAGTCACCCCACGTCTAAGGCCATGTTGCGACGGTTGCAATTGTGCGGCACGGGGGGTGATGCCGGCATGACAGTGTTCACTCGAAGCTAGGAAAAGACCTAGCACACAACCAGCCCGTGTGACCGTCGGGACCGTTGTGGACGTCGACTACTAAGCGTGGTGGTTGTTACGATCCTACATCAACTAAATATGAGATTGGATTATGGTTTATAAGCCCCTAGGCACCCTTCTCTTGTAAGCTAGTTTTAAGGGTGAGTTCTACCTAGTGGGTTTATAAGAAATGTGTTATTTAATTCCAAGTATTTCGGCAGCATGTGCCAGTCAATTATTTAATTCCAACATACAAGCAGACTATTTCCTATGCGCCCACCTAATTCAACGTTTTCCTCTTCGTGCCTGAGCTCTTCCCTTCGCATCCAAAAGCCGCCTTCAACGACTGCAGCCTGAGACAAAAAAGTGCCTGTGACACAGTAACTTTCTCTCTCTCCCTCTCTCTCTCTTTGTTAGAAAATAAGAATAGCAAACAGATAGTATATAGTGAGGCAATTGTTAATCTGTCTTTCAAACAAATACTGTCTCCCACTAGAATTGAGTTTTGTAAAAGAGAATCTGACAATTTTGTCATCAGGATATAACACTGTTTATATAGTGTGCAGATTGCAAATTCTGAACACTAAACATTAGAACGAATATATGCAATAGAAGCAGTTGCAATGTTTCAATTTGAATTTAAATGAAATAGTTACTATATGAAAATGTATAGAAATAACTGTAATTGACAGTTAGCAATAATTGTAAAAAAAGATGAAAGAATACATCATTTAATTCAAATAAAAAATTTCTTCACTTGCGAAGTGATACGTGCGTCTAAAGCATTAATGTGTCGTGTGCGCGCGTGTGTGGNAATTTTGTCATCAGGATATAACACTGTTTATATAGTGTGCAGATTGCAAATTCTGAACACTAAACATTAGAACGAATATATGCAATAGAAGCAGTTGCAATGTTTCAATTTGAATTTAAATGAAATAGTTACTATATGAAAATGTATAGAAATAACTGTAATTGACAGTTAGCAATAATTGTAAAAAAAGATGAAAGAATACATCATTTAATTCAAATAAAAAATTTCTTCACTTGCGAAGTGATACGTGCGTCTAAAGCATTAATGTGTCGTGTGCGCGCGTGTGTGGTTAGACACTACTATTGTGTGTCTACCCTCGTATTCTATTTTATGTATAATGAAACTCATTTACTTATAAACCACTAAAAGTTTTCTTCTTTTTTTTTTTTTTTTTTAATGTGGGATATTTGAAATAATCCAACACACTCTCTCTCCAGAAGCTCCCCTCAGCGTTGCGCCTATTGTGGTTTGGCCTCCGTTCAACAGTGTCATCTTAGGTGAGGATACTTCTCTCTCCCTCTCCTTCTCCCTCATCTCTTTTTGTCTCGGGTTTGGAAGATTTGGGTGAAATAACATAGTTATTCTAAGGTCACACGGTTGGACCTTGCTGTGATCTGACTGATGCCTTGATGAAAATCCTCACTAAGAGAGGGTACTCTTTCACCACCACTGCAGAACGGGAAATTGTTCGTGACATAAAGGAGAAGCTTGCTTATATTTCCGTGGATCACGAGCAAGAGTTGGAGACTACAAAGAGCAGCTCTGCAGTTGAGAAGAGCTATGTATTACCTGATGGATAGGTTATCACGATTGTAGCTGAAAGGTTCTGTAGCCCTTAAGTACTCTTCCAACCATCTCTCATTGGTATGGAAGCTCCTGGAATCCACGAAACTACTTTCAAATCCATTACGAAGTGTGATGTGGATATATAGAAATATCGTGCTTAGTGGTGGATCGACCATGTTCCCTGAAAATGTTGATCGAATGAGCAAGGAAATTTCGGCTCTTGCTCCCAGCAGCATGAAGATCAAGGTGGTTGCTCCACCTAAGAGAAAGTACAGTGTTTGGATAGGAGGATCAGTCCTAGCATCTCTAAGTACCTTCCAACATGTAACTCCCATGTATCACCTTTTTGCTCTTTAAAAGAACTTTTAAGGAATTTACGATTACTTCATTCGATTTCTGGTGGATGGACTAGCATGTGGGTGTTTGTGGATCTTGCTTGGTTGTTTTGTTGATATATTTTTTTTCTTTTCATGTTACAGATGTGGATATCCAAAGTTGAATATAATGAATCTGGTCTGACTATTGTCCACTGAAAAAGCTCTAAGTTATTGATTGGTGGTGAATCGAGAGGTTTACTTTAGTCTTGTGTCACATGTGAGTTAAGCTTAGTTGGTTTTTGAAGCTCTGGTTTTACCATTAGAAGAGATATGATTAGAGTATTGGATGCTTGGAGTTGTAAGCTATAAACATGTTGTATGCTGTCTAGGTGAGTCTTAGAGCATTCACAATAGCTCATGTAAAATATATTTTTTCTGTAAAATATAAAGAAAGTTGATCAAAAGACCCTTCTAATAGATTTTGTATTTTGATCTTTATTTTACATTTTGCTACAATAATCTTCTAGATGTAAAGAATACTATTCACAACTTTAAAATATTTTTAATTATTTTCTTTCTCCTTTACAAATTTATTGGTAGTTAGAAGAAATATTTGAAATGAATAAAATATATTAAAAAATAATATTTAAATTATATAGAGAAAAGTTAGATAAGCTGATGTATGTTGAAGTCCCTGCCCCAAGCAAGCAGTCAACAATGACTGCTTGCTTCTCAACCTCCAGCGTGCAGCGCCCAACGCCTAGCGCCCAACTGTCTATTGAATGCATATTAAATGCATTCACACGGTAATGCGATATACATTCGCTTATAAATTGAAGCTCCATGCGAGAGCTTCTGACACACCCAAAGAAGAGAAGAGAAGAGAAAAGAGAGAGAGCCTGGAGAGCTCTGAGAGAAAAGAAGAGAGTTGAGTTGAGTGGAGTGTGATCCTCCTCCTCTGTAATATTTTCTTGTGTACCACTATTTAATAGTGAAGCTCTTTTCTGTGGATGTAGGCAGTTGCCGAACCACGTTAAATTCTTGGTGTCACTGAGTGCGTAGAGTGTACTCTTTTATTACCGCTTTTATCCCTTCCGTTGTGTTGATTTCCCCAACAAGTGGTATCAGAGCAGTTGTTGGGAAGAGTTTTCTTTTTCAGAAAACTCGTTTTTAGTGTGTAGCTCAGTTTTCAAATTTGAGCATACCACTGTATTCGTCTCATCCAGACAAGAAAAGTGGTGAAAACCAGAGACCGGAAGGACGCCACGTGCTGCACGCGCGACAGTGTTCCTGTTTTGGTTCTTTTGCTCATTCCTTGTGCTATCTGAGTCCGATTTTGACGAAACAAGACTCGTTTCCAACAAAATCAAGCGTTCCGGACACAACGGTGCTGTCTGTTTTGCTATATTCCACTTCAAAGATCCTGTACTTGCATTTTGTATTTAGAATCAGTCTAAATCCATGGAGGATTCAGCATCAGGCGCCATGATAAAGCTGACTGCCTCAAACTGCAGTCTTTGGAGGCCTAGGATGGAGGATCTATTGAACTGTAAAGATCTGTCTGACCCTTTGGAAGATGAAGGGAAGAAGCCAGATGAAGTTACGGATCAAGTGTGGAGAAAGATGCACAAGAAGACTATCGGTCAGATCAGACAATGGATTGACCATAGTGTTTTTCACCACGTGGCCCAGGAGACAGATGCATATAGCCTCTGGAAAAAGTTGGAGGATATGTATCAAGCTAAGACTGCTCGAAACAAGGCCCTCTTGATGAGACGGCTTGTTAACTTGAAGTTGAAGAGCGACACCTCTGTTGCCGAGCACACTAGCGAGTTTCAAAACCTAGTTAACCAGCTCGGATCCGTCAACCTGAATCTTGGCGATGAAGAACAAGCCCTGCTACTTCTCAGTTCGTTACCAGATAGTTGGGAGACGCTGGTGGTCTCCCTCAGTAACTCTACTCCAGATGGCAAACTTACCATGACGATGGTTAAGGATGCCTTGTTTAATGAGGAGGCCAGACGAAAAGAGACAAGCATGAATCAAACTCATGTCCTTGTCACCGAGAGTAGAGAAAGGCCTCGAGGTGATGATAGAGGGAGAAGTGGAGGCAGAAACAGAGGGAAGTCTCAACCACGTGGAAGGTCCAGCAGTAGCAGGAACCAGCAGACGGGTAACATGAAATGTTACCATTGTGGCAAAGAAGGCCACATAAGGAAAAACTGCCGCAAGTTTTTAAGGGAGCAAGGTCAAAGCAGTAAGCTGAAGAAAGAAGATGGTGAAACCCTTGTCACTCTTTCGGGAGATGTGGCAATACTCTCCACCAGTGACGAGACGTGTCTGCACGTTGCAAGCCATGATGTTGAGTGGGTGGTAGACACAGCAGCATCATACCATGCCACTTCCCATAGTGAATTTTTCACTACGTACAAAGCAGGAGACTTTGGTACGGTAAGGATGGGAAACGCCAGTTCCTCGAAGATCGTGGGAGTTGGCGAAGTGCAGATAAAAACCAACGTTGGTTGTACCATGGTGTTGAAAAATGTTCGACACATTCCTGACCTTCGGCTCAACCTGATTTCGGGAACAGCCCTTGATCGACAGGGCTATGACAGCTACTTCAGCAATGGCACTTGGAAGCTGTCACAAGGTGCCATGGTTGTCGCCCGAGGACATATTTGCGGTACGTTGTACAAGACCCATGTGAAGATTGATGCTGATAGCCTCAATGCAGCGGAAGACGAGGCATCACCAAATCTGTGGCACAAGAGACTCGGACACATGGGTGAGAAAGGGTTGGATACGCTTGCGAAAAAGGCACTCATCAAGGTTGCCAAAGGAATAGCGTTAAACCCTTGTGAGTACTGTTTGTTTGGCAAACAACGCAGAGTCTCGTTCAATTCCTCTACGAAGAGAAGATCAGAGTTGTTGAGTCTGGTACACTCTGATGTATGTGGTCCCATGGAAGAAGAGTCATTGGGAGGTAACAGATATTTCGTGACATTCATTGATGATGCTTCACGAAAGGTCTGGGTATATGTTTTGAAGTCAAAGGATCAGGTCTTCGAGCACTTCAAGAATTTCCACACCCTAGTGGAAAGAGAGACGGGAAAGAAGTTGAAGTGCCTGCGAACGGACAATGGAGGAGAATATGTTTCCAAAAGGTTCGCTGCATACTGCGCTGATCGCGGTATTCGACATGAGAAGACGGTCCCATATACCCCTCAGCACAATGGTGTAGCCGAAAGAATGAATCGGACCATCATTGAAAGAACAAGATGCATGCTCAGTATGGCTAAGTTACCAAAGCCATTCTGGGGTGAAGCTGTTCGTGCTGCCTGTTACCTGATCAACAGATCACCTTCCGCACCACTGGAATTTGAAGTTCCTGAGAAGGTTTGGTCTGGAAAAGATGTCTCTTACTCTCACCTGAGAGTGTTTGGGTGCAAAGCCTTTGCACACGTATCCAAGGAGCTGAGACAGAAGCTCGATGTCAAGTCAACTCCATGTATCTTTGTTGGATATGGAGATGAAGAATTCGGATACAAATTATGGGATCCAGTGACAAAGAGAATTGTCAGAAGTAGGGACGTTGTGTTCCATGAAAACCAGCATATAGGAACTGAAGCTTCCTCGATGTCAGTAGAGCTTAGTTCCTATACACATCCTGCACCATTACAGTTCGCCACAGATAATGAGGATATGCAGGATCGAGAACCAGAAGCAGAAGAAGAAGCTCAGGGTGTCGAGCAGGGGGAGCAAGAACCCTCTCCACCAGCAGCTGGTGTACCACCACAAGGGTTAGATGGTGATGAACCTCCTTTGGTTGATGAAGCTCAACCAAGAAGATCGGCAAGAGGCCGCCTATTGATTCCGTCGATGAGATATCCGGAATCAGACTATATTCTGCTTACTGATGAGGGGGAGCCGGAGAGCTTCCAGGAAGTTCAAACTCATGCTGATAGAAGCCTATGGGTGCAGGCAATGCAAGAAGAGATGAGTTCTTTGCAGAAAAATCAGACCTATGAGTTGGTGAAACTTCCTGAAGGAAAGAAAGCCCTAAAGAGCAAATGGGTGTTCAAGCTGAAGAAAGATGGCCAAGGAAAGCTGACAAAGCACAAGGCCAGATTGGTTGTCAAAGGATTCCAACAGAAGAAGGGAATCGACTTTGACGAGATATTTTCCCCGGTGGTGAAAATGATGTCAATCCGAGTCATACTCGGATTGGTAGCCAGCTTGAATTTGGAACTCGAACAGATGGATGTGAAGACAGCCTTTCTCCATGGAGATTTGGAGGAGGAAATCTATATGGAGCAACCAGAAGGGTTTGAAGCTCCAGGGAAAGATCACTTAGTCTGCAAGCTAAAGAAGAGTCTCTATGGCCTCAAGCAAGCGCCGAGGCAATGGTACAAGAAGTTCGACTCATTCATGATGAGTCATGGTTACAAGAGACTTGTTGCAGATCAGTGTGTCTATGTTCGAAGGTTCCAGGATGCCAAGTTTGTCATACTCCTTCTTTATGTTGATGATATGTTAATCGTTGGTGAGGATAGGTCCAAGATTAACAAACTAAAGAAGGAACTATCCAAGTCCTTTGACATGAAGGACTTAGGCCCAGCACAGCAACTTTTGGGCATGAAGATTGTTCGTGATAGGAATGTCAAAAGGGTGTGGCTATCACAACAAAAATATGTTGAACGGGTCATCAGACGTTTCAACATGGGAGATGCTAAGCCAGTCAATACTCCACTTGCTAACCACTTCAAGTTGAGCAAGAGCTCGTGTCCTTCTTCAAAGAAAGAGATTGAAGAAATGGAAGTAATTCCCTACTCTTCAGCAGTAGGAAGCCTGATGTATGCAATGGTTTGTACCAGACCAGATATTGCTCATGCTGTAGGCATGGTGAGCAGATTCCTTTCAAATCCAGGAAAGGATCATTGGGAAGCAGTCAAGTGGATTCTCAGGTACCTAAAAGGTACATCAAAGATGTGCTTGTGTTTTGGGGGAGCTAAACCAGTTTTGGAAGGCTATACAGATTCAGATATGGCAGGAGATCTGGATAGCAGGAAATCTACTTCAGGATTTCTCTTCACTTTTGCAGGAGGAGCTGTCTCTTGGCAGTCTAAATTGCAGAAGTGTGTTGCTTTATCTACAACTGAGGCAGAGTACATTGCCGCAGCGGAAGCTGGAAAAGAGATGTTGTGGATGAAGCGTTTCCTCCAAGAACTAGGGGTTAGTCAAGAAGACTACAAGGTACATTGTGATAGTCAAAGTGCTCTAGATTTGAGCAAGAATTCAATGTACCACTCTCGCACCAAGCATATTGATATCCACTATCATTGGATACGAGAAGCGATGGAACAACAGCTATTGAAGCTTGTGAAGATCCATACGAAAGAGAATCCAGCGGACATGCTGACGAAGGTAGTTACAAGTGAGAAGCTTGAGCTATGCAGAGACATAGCTGGGATGGATAGCATCTAGGTAAATGGGCATGGAGGGGGAGAATTGTTGAAGTCCTTGCCCCAAGCAAGCAGTCAACAATGACTGCTTTCTTCTCAACCTCCAGCGTGCAGCGCCCAACACCTAGCGCCCAACTGTCTATTGAATGCATATTAAATGCATTCACACGGTAATGCGATATACATTCGCTTATAAATTGAAGCTCCATGCGAGAGCTTCTGATACACCCAAAGAAGAGAAGAGAAAAGAGAGAGAGCCTGGAGAGCTCTGAGAAAAAAGAAGAGAGTTGAGTTGAGTGGAGTATGATCCTCCTCCTCTGTAATATTTTCTTGTGTACCACTATTTAATAGTGAAGCTCTTTTCTGTGGATGTAGGCAGTTGCCGAACCACGTTAAATTCTTGGTGTCACTGAGTGCGTAGAGTGTACTCTTTTATTACCGCTTTTATCCCTTCCGCTGTGTTGATTTCCCCAACAATGTATGACCTATTGTAAAAATTAGTATGTAAAATAGAAAATTGAATTTTGGTGATATATTTTCAAAGATAAGATAAAACAACCATTGAAAATGTTCTTAGAAGCCAACATACATTGGCAATAGTTTAGCTAGGCCTGGAACCAAGCTGGTAAATGTCTTGTTTCTTATGGTACATCGTTTCTTAGTTTGCAGTGGATTTTTCTAGAGGACAATTGAAGTCTTTCTTTGTTGATGTCTTGCTTTCTAGCTAGTAGATGTCTTGCTTTCAAGTATTGGATGAGTTGCTTCTTTGTTAAGAGGCCTTTGTTCTATTAAGACTCCGTTTGGATATAAAAATGGTCTCATCTTATCTCATCATTATAATTTTTTTAAATTTCTACACAAAATATAATAAACAATTCAACTTCTTCAAATTTTAAAATAATAATAATATTAAAAAATAATATTCTAATAATATTTTATTCAACTTTCAACTTTCATCTAAAACATTTATATCTTATCTCACTATTCAAACGGAACCTAATTCTTTCTAGAGTGTAGCTCTTGCGGAATTCTAAAATTTTAAGAATCATACTGAGTAATAACTCGAGGAATATAGTGTATTATTGGATGAGTCTCATTATCTCATGAATTCATATTCTTGTCGTTCTAAAAATTATGGAAAGTGTTGTCCTCTATCTAGAATGGGTCATGGAACACCATTGATGCCATTAGAGGCCCATAAATGTTTTCAATATCACTTCCAGCTCAAAAGTTTTGGGCACGACAGAGAGGGAGAGAAGCGTATCCTCACCTGAGGGGAGCTTCTGAAAAGAGTGAGAGAGAGTGTGTGTGTGTGTCTGTGTGTCATATACATTTTCCTGTCTCGGGTTACATCAGTTGACAGCGGCTTTTGGGTGCAGAGGGAAGAGCTCGGGCGCGAGGAGGAGAGCGTCGGGTTGGGTGGGCGCGAATTGCGAAAGAAATGGTCTACTTGCGATTTTAAATATCAACTAATTTTGAAGAGCAATGCTACATGCAGTCGTGGAGTGCGTAAGTACTGTGCAGTTATTTAAAAAAAAAGTGAGGTTTACTTTTAAAAAATTAATTATTTTATGTGAATCTTGTATTTATTTATTTTTTTAAAAATAATTACATAATATTTTTATACTCACAATTACAATTATTATTTTTTAATTTTAAACCTCAGCTTGTGAAAGAAGTAGAAGAAAGAAAGAGAAAGACACGTGTGTATTGGGTAGCAGAGAAATTGTAAGCAATAGTAAAGGGTATCATTACCCTTCTTTCTAATGGGCTTTACGGGCTTGTTCAATGATCCCTGCGCAAATATGCCCGACTGATATCATATAAAATTATAAAAAGAAACGCTCCGTGTCGATGAAAATCTGACCAGACCAAACTCCAAGGTCAACCAAATGCTTGAACAGAAGCCCTCTCCCTCCCTAAAAAACTTTCGAGGCGGTCCCTTTCTCGCCCCAACCCAACCCCGGCGGACACTCACCAGGCCCCAAGTATCGAATCGCTCAGGCAACATGAACGACAGTACTGGTTCGTCTTCGGCCGTTCCTTCTCCACTTTGCAAAGAACAATTATTTTTCCGGTTGGTTTGTCTTGTTCTTAACTTGCAGTGTTTATATAGAGTTGGAAATTTCAACTGGGTTCTTATTATATTTATATTTTATGGTTGCATCTACATTAGTTTTAATCTCACCTGTATATCAAAACTTTCTGGGCAGATCAATCTTGAAGTTTTCTAAACTCAAAAAATCAGATCTAGAGTTTCGTTTTGGGTTTCTTTTGCAATTCGCAAAACAAATGATCTGGGTCCTGGTCAATCTTGTCACTTCGCATTGGAAATTCAAAGCTTTAGTTATGTGTGTAGTGTTTCACTTTGGTCCTAGTAATTTCGTGATGCTTTTGATATGTGGAACTGGAAAGTTTCTCCACAATCACAAGAGATTGTTAATGAGAGCCTATGAATGGAAAGGTCATGGTCTGACTGGGATACGAAGAGGGATTCGATCGTGGGGAAGCGTTCTGTAGCGTTCTTGCAAAATGGACCCTCAATTTTGTATTCTGCAAGTTTTCACGTGTTGCAAGGCGACTACCAAACATAGTTTGGTAGGTCATCCATGGTGCTTAGGATACTTAATATGTCTTCACAATTATGCCAAATATTGTATATTATGTTTTCCCAACTTAGTCAAGACAAAAAATAAATATACTGTAAATGTATTAAATTTAAATTATGCTCCGTCCGCTAGCCTAGCTCCACCGTTTCTGTTACTCACATAAGGTTTATCTCCTTTTCCAGACAAGCTTGATTACAACAAAGCTTCTCCTTTTTCATGGCTTCTCAGACCCTTTCATCCCCTCCCAATCCTTGTTGGAGCCATGATGTCTTCCTTAGTTTCAGTGGTGAACACACCCGCAAGAACTTCATTGACCACCTCTATAGTGCCCTCAAGCAAGCTGGAATTCACACCTTTCGAGATGAAGACGAGCTTCCAAGAGGAGAGCACATTTCTAGTGAACAGATCAATGCTATTCAAGGATCCAGAATTTACATTGTCGTTTTCTCAAAAGACTATGCTTCTTCCAGTTGGTGCCTTGACGAGCTTGTGGAGATTGTGCGCTGTAAGAATGCCGTGAGCCACACTCTTCTTCCAATATTTTTTGATGTGATTCCCAGAGATGTCCGAAAACAGACCCAAACTTTTGCTGAAGCATTCATTAGCCATGAAAAGCGGTTTCGGGCTGAGATGGAGAGGGTGCAGAAGTGGAGAGAAGCTCTTACCGAAGCTGCAAATGTTTCCGGCTTGGATCTCCAGAATGATGCAAATGGGTATAATGCTACAGTCACTTCTGCTTCTTTATGCATTTTTTTTTGGTCCTTTTACCCAATTTTCAATTCTTTTCATTTCATAAATTTTGGAGAAATTTCTAAATTTATTTTTAAACCAAATTTAATCTAAATCTGACCATTTTAAAGGATTTCAAACTAATTTGGGCATGCTTGCATCATCTTTAATGTACATAATTTCCCTTTGACAATCCCTGCATAATATTGTAACTGGATATCTTAAATTATTATTATTTATCCCATTAAAAAGAATAAACAAGTTTTGGCAAGTGTGATAGATAGTGTTTGAATAATTGCAACTCTATTCACCAGGACGAAGTCAACAATAATTTTAGTTCATCCCAGAGAATAAAACAGTAAGGCTTCGTTTGGATTATCAACTACTCTCAACTCATCTCAATTCATCATTACAACTTTTTCAAATCCCAACACAAAATATAATAAACAATTCAACTTTTTCAAATCTCAAAATAATAATAATATTAAAAAATAATATTCTAATAATATTTTATCATCTCAACTCAACTCAACTCAACTCATTCCAACATCCAAACTCACCCTAAGTCAAATCTTTTCCATCTGCCAATGTGAGTGTGATATCTCATGCCCTAGAACCTTACTTCTCCTGTATAAATCTAGATATTAAAACAGATGTTGGTTTTAGATATTTAAGTCTAGGTGGCTTTTCAGATGAAATGGAATATACAAGAGAAATAATATTGTGACAATATCCTCCCTGAAACAGTTAAAGGAAAAAAAAGAAAAGAAAAGAAAAGAAAAAGTGGGCGTTATGGCATGCGGCATGCCAATGTATTGGACAAGAAATTACAGAGAAACATATTTAAATGATATATTTTATATATTTGGGACGACTCAATTATTTAAGATACAGACATAATATTTTTTCTTTTTCTTTCCTTGTGCTTATTTTATTTTGCTATTTTCTATTTGAATTATGATGATCAGGTTCGAATCAAGGCTTATTGAGAAGATAGTTGAAGAAATTTTGTGTAAAGTAAACCAAGTTTACTTGCATGTTGCTGTCCACCCTGTAGGAATAGATTCTCGTGTTGAAGAGATGAAAGCTTTATTAAATATTGGAACAAGTGATGTTCGTGTTGTAGGTATCTATGGGATAGGTGGAATCGGTAAAACAACCATAGCTAAAGCTGTCTATAATGAAATATGTAATGGTTTTGAAGGAAGCAGTTGTCTTCTACAGATTAAAGAAATATCACAACAACCTGACGGTTTAATTCATTTACAAGAACAACTTGTTTCTGATATCTTGAAAACAAAGAACTTGAAGGCTGGGAATGTTGATGGAGGAATCAATGAAAGATTTTGTCGCAAAAGAGTTCTTATTGTTCTTGATGATGTGGATCATTTAAACCAGTTTAGTTCATTTGTTGGAAACCTCGAGTGGTTGGCTCCAGGAAGTAGAGTTATTGCTACGACAAGAGATGAACATTTGCTTACTGAGCTAGGAGTAAATGAGAAATACGAGGTACTGGAATTGAATCCTGAGGAGTCCCTTCAACTTTTCAGTTGGCATGCCTTTAGAATGGCCCATCCAAACGATGGTTTCTTACAGCTTTCGATTGATGCAGTGGGTTATGTTGGAGGAATTCCACATTCTCTTGAAGCTCTGGGTTGTTATCTTCTAGGAAGAAGCATTATTGAATGGAAAAGCGCATTAGAAAAATTACAAAAAATTCCTCATATGAATATTCATTACAATAAGTTGTGATTTCCTAGCTAGATGATATGGTGGCTGGGCAGATTCCTTGATGTTGTATATATGTTTCTTTATCGGTGCAGACAAGGAAATGCCATCAATGTACCCGTTGTTTGTAGTTTAGTATCAGTATTCTTATTTTTATAGAAAGGAAGTGGAAGGAAGGAAAGAGAAAGAAGTGGAGGATTCATGATCCTATACGAGATAAAGGAAGGAAGGAAGAAGGACAATATGCATTTATATTTTATAAACACATACATGTGTACTAGGGGTGTCAAATCATGTTAACGGGTCGTGTTCGTGTCGTATCAAGGTATGTACATTACACTTAACGGGTTAACACAAACACGACCCGTTAAGGATTTCGTGTCAAAATTTCAAACCCGAACACATACGGTAAGATAACGGGTTGACACGACACGACTCGTTAATGAATAATAAATAAATTGACACGATATGACACGACCCGTTCCGTTTCAACCCGTTTATGTTAATGGGTTGAACAGACACGATACGACACGACCTGACCCGTTTGATTTAATTGATTTTATATAAATAATATCTATAAAAAATAAAAAACTAATTACAGGTCTAAAATTACAATCCAAATAAATATGATCCACACAATTTGTAATAATATTCATTATTAAGATTACATCCCAAATATAATAAACAAAACATACAATATAAATATATTAATGTTACAATCTCAAATATAATAAAAAATTTAAAACATAGATATAAACAAATTTAGAAATTGAAGAAGGAAGTGGAGCGTCTTCCTTGCCCTTTAAGTCTAAGGGTATAAAGGTAAATTTAATTTTCTTAATGAGTCATAACGGGTTGACTCGTTAGTGATCCGTTAAGCAATCGTGTCTTAACGGGTCAATCCGTTTT
Organism: Juglans hindsii; assembly: GCA_003123825.1. NCBI lineage: Eukaryota > Viridiplantae > Streptophyta > Magnoliopsida > Fagales > Juglandaceae > Juglans > Juglans hindsii. The sequence continues at coordinate 317,265 of QEOW01002229.1, read as the reverse complement.
GATCCGAATCCGTTAAAGTTAAACTCTAACTCGCTTTTATCGTGTCGTGTTCGTATTGAATTAACGGGTCGTGTCATATATTACTATCCCTGATGTCACTCTTAATGGGCACAAATATGTATATGTTAGATTGCGTGGGAATATGGGATCGAGAGCAGAAGAGGATCCCATCCTAAATGTGCCCATACTCGAAGAAGACGTACCTTTGGAAACCCAATCATTTGTTCAGATAAGAATTGTGAGATTGCTACAAATGAATGCTGTGGATCTGGAAAGGATGCTACGAATATCATTCCAAAGAGCTAAGATGGCTTCTCTAGCACTCTAATTTCACCAATAGAACCTCGTTGTCCTTTCAGTGGAGTAATATATAATGCCAAAAAATTGTGGAAATAGACGAAAGTAATAAACATGTATATGTACGTTTCTCTTTGTTTGGGAGTGAGCTTCCAAATTGGTACGGCCATAGAGATGGGATTTTTGGGATCTTTTCATGTACCTTCTTGTTTTCAAAAGAGGTGGGATGCGAATGAAGATAATATAGCTCGTTTATATAAATTTAGACAAATATTTGCTGTTTGGATTGAGAAGTGATTTTAATTCATCTTATTTTATTAGTATAATTTTCTCAAATTTTTATATAAAATATAATAAATAATTTAATTTTTTTAAATTCTAAAATAATAATAATATTAAAAAATAATATTCTAATAATATTTTATTCAATTCATCTAAAATCATCTCATCTTAACTCACTATTCATACGCCAAAAACGCACTTCAGCATCGAAGTCGACTACTACATGCAAAAACCATTGCACTCTCTCAAAGACACCTTCTCACACCATATAGATCCAACCAAAGCTGTTTCGACGTGGTTCGATCTTTAACAAACCCGATCGTGGTCCCTTCAAATAAATCATAAATGAGCCCTTTTGTGGAAGTTTCGTGAGAAAAATCCTCTACGTTTCACTTATCCTTAACGACATATTTTAGGCCACAGAAGACGAGCAAGCAGCCAATAGAATTGGAGTTGGAAATTCGTTGTAGCCATTAGAATTAATTATATATTTGAGAATGGTACTGGGAAATGTGTAATTACTATTTACTCCCTCAATCTGGCTTAGAAATCTAACTTCTAGAAATTGTTGTTAGTTTTCTTCGAGTCGTTTTCATTGTGGATGGAAATTGGAAACCTCTAAACTTTTGTCCATTTTTTTCAAAGATGCTTCAAGATATGGGAATCCAAAGATGCTTTTATGAATTTTGACCTTACAAGATGAATGCAACTGCTTGCTTGCTTGCTTGCTTGCTGAGTTTTTAATAATATAATTGTAAAATATTTAAAAATAAATAAAAAACACCAATTTCGTTTCAAACTTGGCCACTTGAATCATGTTGGGTACTTTCACTATTGGGTGGGGGCGGAAAACATGCTTATTTATAGCGAATAATCAAATGAAAATTAATTGAATATTAGCTAAAACGATGATAGATATATTAATTAAAGGACATCTATCGTGATCATTATAGTTTCGAGGTCTGTGAAAAGTAATATGTGATTTCCAGCTCTCAAATCTTAAAAGCCCTTTACCCCCTCCCTTCCTTCTGCAAGTAAAAAATTTTAGAGAGGCATGCCTGGCTTGCACTCAAATTAAACATTACATGAATGATTTTTTTTTTTTCAAAAAAAAAAAAATGAAACGTGCCCAAAATCAGATTGGGTCGTTTCATTATCCCACCCGAAAAATAAATTATAAAATATAAGTTTGGTAGCTGAAGGGGGTCCTAACTTGGACCCAACCCATCTAAAAAGCTAATAATATCTCAAGTTGATACCCTGTTTTCATAATTTTTTATTTTTTATTCTCTGAGTCGATGGTTGATGCTGACCATTTATCACTTAACAAATTCGAACTGATTCGTATTGCTCACCTCACAATTTTATTATTGTGGTGAGATTTTCATTAATGTGAATTAAATTTGAACCTAGTTCTTTGCAAAAATAAAAGACTTTACGATTGTGGTCTCACCACACCAAGTACGAACCAACAGTTCATTTGAATTTGAAAATTGAAAACAAGAATAGCAGAGATGCCAAAAAAAAAAAAAGAAGCAAGTAATAATAAGAAGAGAGAGAGAGAAAAGAAAAAGAAAAAGAGGTTAATCATTCTTTACGATGGTCACATGGAAAAGAAGCTAGAAAGTGAAAAAAGCTGTGTCCAGTCCATCACACTGCTTGTGTAGGAGCAACATTATTGCCTGCGGTGGGTCGTATTACTATTTTCATCATCCAAAACCCAGAGGTTGCACCTCATAAATCATAATTTCACCCCTCAATTAAATATTCGAGAAAACAGTATACAAATTTCCTGATATTTTTTTTTTTTGCTCAAACTGGAAACAAGATAAAAATAATAATAATAATTCAGTTATAAAAAAATTTTATAAAATAAATTTACAAACTGACGTGATTTAATATGATACATCATATTGTAACACTTTTCAAATAAAAAAAGTAGATTTGTATTGTTTTTTAATCCAAACTCATCAGCAAATATTTTATTTATTTATATTAGGATATATTCTTTGAACATTCCATTTAAATATGGAGACCAAGTTACGAATGTTCACTTCTATTTATTATATTTCCTTTTAAGTGATACATTCTCTTTTTCCATTTATAGAACTTTCCCATTGGTTGATATATTCACTTATTTTCGATGACATATTTCTCCGTTGATGTATTTATTCATCATATCAACCAAATGAACACGACAAGCCTTCCGTATAATCCAAATGCGTATGGAGTAATAGGAGTAATAGAGACACAACATTTCAACCGAAACCGAAACAGAAACACGTTGATCACCAAACTTTGTCTCTTCACTATATTTTAATTCAGATATTCTTAATTAAGCTTATAACTTGTTGTCTAGTAAAAAAAAAAAAATTCAGAAATTTCTTAAAAAAAAAAAAAAAAATACAAGCATAAAGCAAAGAAAAGGAAAAATCACATCATCTTGGAAGATTTTTCTTTATTTTATTTTTTCGGTGAGAAATTCTCCCAGTTGGAAAGTGCAGAAAGGTCAAAATCAAACGGTCCCGACATCCCACTTTTCTCGTACCACCATAAAAACCTTGTTAGCAAAATAATAATAACAATAAATAAATAATATCATCTTCAACGATTAGATAGAATAATTTCCACGTGTCAATCGGTCGAAGCACTTGCGGCCCCACTGAGCAAAAACCCCCAAAACCCACACCTCTCACTTGTCAAAGTTGGTAAGACACAACCCCTTCGGCCCTTCCCTTCCCGTAGCTTGTGTTTTACAGCAGACATAGAAAGAGAGAAAGCTGAGCCTTTTAGAACTCGAGTCTCGTAGAAGCATGCAAACCCTGAACCATGTCATAGTTTCCACTTCTACCCCTCCTAAGTCACTTAACTCCCATGCCCTCACGTTTCTCTCTCCCTCAGCTCACACTTCACATTTGACTTTTCACGTTCATGGCGGTCTCAGACGTCGAGGCAGTGCTAGAGTTCTTGAGGAACAACGGGTTCTCGGAGGCCGAGTCTGCTCTCAAAGAGGATATGATTGAAAAGAGTGAACTGGGTTCGTTTGATTTCGAGAAATTCTTCTTCCCAATGGTGCCCCCTCCCCCACCGGTGAGAATTCCGTCGACTCTCCGAGGATCGGGGATTCCTCCTGATGATGGTGAATCTTCGAGGTCGAACTCTAGGTCTGGGGACGACGAGTTCGTGAGCTTAGGGTCTTCCACTTCGGATGTGTGTTCTTCAGGTGCTTGTTCTTGGATTGAGTTTATGTTTATCTTTGTGGTACAGCGTGCTCCGTAAGCATAAAATTCTTGCCTTTTCGATTACTTTTTTAACCTTCTGTCTGTTTTCCAAGATAACCGATGACAACAAAAGAAACGAAACGATGTTTTAGTTCACACATGCTAATCTGGTATATTAATTCGATTCAGTCGAGCGGATGTTTTTGCTTTTTTCTGGTACCAATTTATGGAATATCATGGCTCAAGAATCGAATTGTAGCTTTGTTTGATCAAAGGAACTTATGGTCCGATGATCTTCCAGTATTTGGTTAACAAATTGTTCCGATGTTAATTGATGCTGATGAGCACGCCACTGATACTCTATCCAAGCCGGTTCACGAGACAAAATTTCATTTAGCGTATATCTTTTAATGAAGTATTGGCAACCAAAGCGGCATCTTTGCATAGCACGAAAATTGATCTCTTTATCGGGATGATCAACTTTAGTTGTTCTCTTGGTCTTGATAGTCAACTTCGTTTTTTCCACCATTTCCTCTTATATGTCAAGTTGTGTACTTATAATCTGTTGTCGAGAGTGAGATGCTTCACTCAGATATGCCTGATTAGATTTTGTGATCTCACTTTACTGTAGTCTATCTTCGGTTTCTTACTCTAGAAATGGAGTACAATCTTTTTTCTCCACTATCACTCCATTGCTACCACTTTCTTTTCTATAATTACTCAAACACTTGCAACTTCATCGCCATGTTGTTTCTGAAACTTACCTTTAGGCTTCTCTTTTATGATTTAAACCATCAATCTGATTGCAACTGTTGCTCTGTCACTTATGCTTGTCTGATATTTGCATTTCAAATCTTCTTTCAACTAAAGAGTCAGGAAACGCCGTATCGCCGGACTTGTTAAATTTCAAACTAAGTGTCTAATTTGTTTTCCTATTATTCATTATATTTCCCATTTTTCCTCTCTTTTTCTTGATTTCACCCTGTAGCACTCACAAAAAGTTTTTATCATCACAGAATTCATAAACCCATATGGAGTTCGGTCAACATCTCATGATACCTCTGAAGCCTCATCAGAAAACCTATCTCAATTTGGCACAGCACGCGATTATCATGATTTTGATATGCAAAATGACCTGTTTTGGTATGATGAGAAAGATGACGGTGACTTCATGACTCCCTCATTTGATGGACCAGACTTCTTTGGCTGTCCAAGTGAGGATAAGTTTGTCATGATGTCAGAGAATGAGAAGCAACATGGGAACCCACTGGAAGAGAAATGTCTTTTTTACATTGATCCCTTAAATGATGAAAATGAGGTTCATATGGTGGATTATGATAATTTTGATAGAAAGTATGACCCTGGAGGATGCATTCAGGAGCAAACCAAAGGTATTACCGCTTATGATTGTCTAGCCCCCATTTATACATACAGTGTTGGAGCTGGAGGATTTTATGGTGACAATCTTGCAAATAACAGCTACATGAGCTCTAAAGAAACTGATTTGAATGGTTCTCAGTTAAAGGTTGTAGGGGATATTCCCACTGACTGTGGTGCTGCTACACAAGATAAAATAAGGAAGACTAGCTACTCTGCTAAAAGGGGCTGCTCGAATGACTGGGTCGAAGGGTTTAAGGATTCCCATCACTTTAATGTTAAGGTTGCTGAGAAAGATTTCATACCAAATGGAATCGACAGCTATGAGTTTGGAGATGGTGGAAAAGTAAATTCAGAACCCAGCAAGCCTGAAGCTGCTGCAGAAGGGGAGGATTTTATTGATGATCTTTTAATGTATGATACTCATGAGGATGAGTATGAAGTATTTGACCTTCGAATCATACACAGGAAAAACAGGTTCGTTGGAAATTTTCCTCTTTTACTTTTGGTTGCATCTTGATCAATTCTAAGTTTCTAGTCTTCAATAAATTTCTTTTTTCATCCAGCAATTTTTTCTCAATTTGTTTGAATTGAATTTTGGTTTTAACTGGGGAGCATAAGATCATTAGAAGTTGATTCTAGTCATCAAAATGTTCATACAATTAGTTCTTTGTTTTATTGGAGATTTGAATCTTGTGTTCCGGGTTGAGATGTAGCAATCAATTGTAGTCATGGGTTATGCCATCTACAGGACTGGATTCGAGGAAAACAAGGATCTGCCGATTGTGCTGAATACTGTCATTGCAGGTAGATACTATATTACAGAGTACCTTGGTTCGGCCGCTTTCAGTAAGGTTGTTCAGGCCCATGATCTTCACACTGGAATGGATGTTTGCCTGAAGATCATAAAAAATGATAAAGACTTTTTCGATCAAAGTTTAGATGAAATTAAACTTTTAAAGCTTGTCAACAAGTATGACCCTTCTGATGAACGGCACATTTTGCGTCTTTATGACTTCTTTTATCATCAGGTATGATTATGTGGTACAGCATTCAAGTAACTTATTGTGTGTGCTTCATTGTTGCTTTATGTCTCTCAAAGATTACCAAATGTAATTTCCTGAATCTATATTTCAACACCATATGATTGTCGTATTCTGTTTATGTGTTTCGGTATGCATATAGGCTGAGATAGTTCTGTTAGAATGATGGATTTTGATCTTTTTTATATGATTGGCATGCTATTTACTTATTATGTAGCTCATTAACTTATTGTGGGCAACTTCTTTCTTCATGAAAATAATGCAGGAGCATCTCTTCATTGTTTGTGAACTCCTCCGAGCAAACTTATATGAATTTCAGAAATTCAATCAAGAATCTGGTGGAGAGGCTTATTTTACCCTGCGCAGATTGCAGGTTGTTCAATTAGAATATCTACTTGCAGTACTTCTTCCAGTTGATTCCTTATGTTGTTTGTTTTGTTTGGGAGTCTAGTCTGACGGTACGAGTGCCTTTGATTCACACAGTTCATATTTGTTACACTGGATTTATAGATTTTCTCAATGAAGTTTTTGTGTATGTTAATGAGCAATTATATAGGCATTTTACCATGAGCATGAAACTTAATGGTATGCTTCAAAAATTTCCTTTCCTTCTCACAGGTCATAACCCGTCAATGTTTGGAGGCATTGGAGTACTTACATCACTTGGGAATTATTCACTGTGATCTAAAGCCGGAAAATATTCTTATCAAAAGTTACAGAAGATGTGAGATAAAGGTTATTGATCTTGGAAGCAGTTGCTTTCTGACAGACAACTTGTGCCTGTATGTACAATCCCGTTCCTATCGAGCTCCTGAAGTAATCCTAGGCCTTCCATATGACCAAAGGATTGACATCTGGTCTCTTGGCTGTATATTGGCTGAGCTATGCTCTGGGGAAGTATGTCTTTGTTTTGCTTCGTGTATATTATTTAATTGAAGTTAAAACTCATTGTCATAGATGCTTGCTTTAAAGTATCATATGCCAATTTTGAGTTTTCTCTATAATTGTTCATTCTGATGTTTTTCTTTGCAACCAATTTGACAAAAAAAAATTATATCCTGTAATTAGTGAATTATGTGTTTGCCAGGTGCTGTTTCCAAACGATTCAATTGTGACAATCCTTGCACGCATGATTGGGATGTTTGGCCCTATTGATTTAGAGATGTTGGAACAGGGGCAGGAGACAAACAAGTATTTCACAAAAGAATATGATCTTTATCATATAAATGAGGTTTGTTTCCCATGTTTTAGTACTTCAAGCATATTACCCGTTTTATCTGAACAAGATATTGTGAATGTATAGCGTCTTGCTTGCAGCTCAACACATGAGACTTTAACCTCATTTCTCATGCTTGATGAAAGGCAGACTCAATCAGAAGTTCTAATTACTAAATTGCGTGTTTTAAATGTGCTCACTAACTTCATTCAAATTACGGGGTATGGTTTTGAAAACGTGTACTTTTTCATTTGAAAGATAAGGTATTAAATAAGGTTTCCTTGAATGGTATAAATTTTCTAAGAGCTGAAACTCCTTTGACCAAGAAGAGGTTAACAAATCTGGAACAATCTTCAGGTGTTACGAAATCATATTGAAGTATGATGTCTAACCATAAGTGATAATTCGTCATTGACTCGCATATAGAGATTGTCTAACCATAAGGAAAATGCTTCACAAAAGTAGCGCATATACGGTGATGCTGTGATCATGTCATGAATACAGAATTACATTTTAGCTCATATCATGCACGTTGTTGTGACCAGGAGACAGACGAACTGGAATACATAATCCCCGAGTCATCCTCGTTGGAGCATCAACTGCAGGTTACCGATATCGGGTTTATCGATTTCGTGAAAAGTCTGCTTGAGATCGATCCAAAGAGGCGCCCAACAGCAATGGAGGCACTAGAGCACCCATGGCTTTCCCACCGGTACTAGTCCACTTCTTTCGAATATTAGTGGTGGAATTTTCGTTCTTTTGAGGATTATTGTTCACATAAGCCAAATTTCCCTGAGGATGAGGATGGAATGCATTTCTGACTTCAGTTTTGGTTGCATATATGTTGTTACATTACATTTTTTTTTTTTTTTTTTTTTTGTATTGTACAATTTATTTATTAATTAGCACATACATATGTTTTGTTCAAAGTTTCTACTCAATTCTTTTTACCCTTTAGGTTATGGTTGGTTTGTAATTAACCAAAAACAGACTTTCCGAACCAATTTGGGTTCTATATGCTGCTGGTGAGTACAAAGTTTTAACTCCTTGTAAACCTCTGTACTATCAAAAGTTGTACACAGTTTCATTCCGTTCCACAGATTTTGCCGAACGGTGTTTTGCTGAGCTTCACTTTTGTTTTTTGTTTTTGTTTTTTTTCTCTCTCAACACATACATATATTATATATTAAATAAGAAAATTGGTACCACTCTCAAAAGCACGATATTTATTATGGGAGCTACTAGGTGGCCTCGACAGCTTTTATCGATGAGGCAAAATTTATTTTTTTATTTTATGTGTTTTTTCTAAGTATTTTTTAAATCGTCTTAAATATTTTTTTAAAAATAAATTTATAAATTCATTAAAAAAAATATTTTCTTAATTATTAAGTAAAAAAAAAAAAAATTGGCATACAATCTCGGAAGAATTTTTCGGTGACTTTAACATTATTTATTTTTGTTGACGCAAGCAAAGTTTGACTAGTTTTGCTTACACTAGAAAAAAAAAAATGTGGATCATAAAACTGAAAATAAAGTTATAAGAAGCTTTCTAAAGCATTAGTATTGGTTTGATTAAAGTCATCTTTAAAATTCAAAACCTATCTAATCATAACCTATGTTAGTTAAAATAATAATATAATATTATTTTTTAATAATAATTTTTTTTTATATATTTTACAATTACAATAATTATATGTTAATAATATTTCTTCATTCACATACATCAAAATTGACAAAAAAAAAAGTAAAAGGGTGCTCAAAAAAAGTAAAAATCGTAAAAAATGAAAATTGAAAAGCAAAACAATTGAGATAATTTTTATAATAAAATATTATTTTTAAAAATAAATAATACATCTTCAAAATTTAAAGATATATTTAAAATTACTTATCTCATAGTTTAAATTTTTACTTTTTGAAAAAGTCATCATTTTATCTACATAGGGTTGATCATTGACCAAACTTTGCCAATTTGAAATTTTGGCCAAAAACATTGAACATGCTCAACGACAATGGTCAAACATACAATGTTTCTTGGCCACCATTGTACACACACATGATGAAATAAGCACACGTAATTCCACGTCTACAAAGTCCAAGCAATATCTTTCTACGACAACTTTTCAATGATCACTGGTTTCTCAGTCCAATGAAAGGAACTCCATGCCCTTTGAATACGCCCGAGGGCACCAAATTAGCCCCCCTCCTATGAATCATCACCAATATATATTTTAATTCCTTTTCATCATAGCATATAATAAAATCAAAAGTAATAATTACAAAGGACAGAGTCTTAAAGAAGGAAATATTGTCTCTTTCTGATTGGCGGGTTCTAACATCTCCAAGTCCGAAGCCTCGCTCTCTCTTTTTTTTCCCTCACTCTATCACTTTTGTCGCCCGAAATATATGCAAGCCCACGTTTCCGCAGTTGCGCGTGGATTCCCTTCCTCGATCAATCATTCCCTGAAGCCTGAAGCCTCCGTCCCCACATTGCCCTCACCTATTTTGAAGGATTTTGAGCAAGTGATCATGTTCACTTTAATTTTTATTTAAAAAAAAATGAATTTTAAGCTTTACCTTTACTTAAATATAACTTATAAGTGACTATTTATACGTACTTGTAAATTATTTGCTGCCCATACTGATCATGGATGGATTCTATTGAGATTAACTTTGTACTTTAAGGTAAAATAAATTTTTAAATATGCCTATTTGATCATTATTTTTTAATTAAATAATATTTTCTTTAATTTTTCTGATCATTTAAACTTTTTTTATACACATATGTTGATCACATAAAATTAAAATATATGGTGATATGCAGATTTAATTTACAACAAATAATTGTAAGAAATTCAAATCCAGATATATTATATAGATGAATTTTACTCATCAATTACTACTCACTTTCACATTTAATATCAATAATTTTTTTTCATAAGATGTGTAGTTATTTTTCATAAGATATGGAGTATGTGATAGTAAATAGTAAAAGTTATACAACCGTCGCATAATCGTTTTAAAAAAGATTAAATTTATTATTAAAAAATTAATTTTTTTTATATAAATTTTATATTTTATTTATTTTTTTAAAATAATTACACGAACTACGCAATTAACAAGTACAGATATCTTTTCTCAATATATAAATAGTATAACCTACAAAACAAAAAATAAAAGGAAACAAACAAAAGCATCTTCCGACCAAAAGAAAAAAAAGAGAAACTCTGGCCACGTACCTCGACAGTACGTCCTACTCTCCTGAAGAACGCGTGACTACCATCTCTCTTTCTCGACGAAGACCACGACCGCATCTCCGAGAAAATTAAAGAAAGAGAAAACTACAGAAGCTATTAACGTACATATCTGGGCGAGCAGATCGTTCGTTGATATCCGACGCACCCTAATCACTCTCGCCCTCTGTTCTCTGAGAGAAAGAGACGCACTCTTGGCTATGCTATGGCCGAGTTGACTAAGACAGAGGTGTACTCGCCGAGGTCTCTGCAAGTATGGCGGACGCTCCTGAACTGGTTGGCCTTGTTCTTTCAGATCTTCCTTCAGATCCTCAGAGCTCTCGGCCACCACGCTCTGCTCTCTTCCTCCTCCTCTTCTTCTCCTTCCTTCAAGCCCTTGCCGGTCGTCGAGCTCCCGGAACACGACTCTCCGGCAGCCTCCACCGTTGAAATCGCCACCGCATCCGGGGATTTCGATTCCGTCGAGCAGTACGAGAAGCTCACGGTACGGCTTCGTTTCGACCCACCTTTTCTTTTTAAAGTTCTTTTTTTTTTTTTCCCTTATGTCAAATTTACATTTGATCTGGTTTTTCAAATTGAATGACTGTGTTTCGATTGTATAAACATTCATCGGTTAAAAGTATTTTTTTTTTTCGTTAATTGCAGGGGGTTTTAGTCTGTAGGAGATATTAGCCCCGTCTTTTTGCATGGTGGGTTAGATAATCGATTGCTTTCTAGGTGTATTGGGGCAAAAACGTTGCTTTTGCTTAGAGAAACGTTTTGTGCTGGTTAAAACTTTTTTTTTTTTTTCATTTTATTTTGTTCACATATGTAGAGAGCTTACTAGATATGCCAGAAATAAATGTAAACCTCATTTCAAAAAATTAAAATATGTAAACCCTTTTGTTTCTAAGATTGAAATTAAGTTGCGCTTGAGATATAGTGATTAGTGCGGGCATTAAATAGGTATATTGAGGACATGAAAGGAACCACTTGAATCGGGAATAAGCTAGATGTTGCTGCTATTTATAGGAAGGTACTGCGGTTGTAAACAGTAGCAGAACCGGCAATTGTGTCAACGGGGTTCAACTTTTCGACACATTTATGTAAAGAGTAATGTTAGATATAGTCTTAGGGTATGCAAGTTCTACGCACTTATTTTGAAAAAAATGGGATCCACCATTAAAAAATGTTAGATATAGTCTTAGGGTGTGCAAGCTCTACGTACTTATTTTGAAAAAAATGGGGTCCACCATTAAAACAATTATTTTTTTCATGTGGGTCTTAAATTTACTTACTTTTTTCAAAGAAAGTAGGCGAGACTTGCACATCGTAGGACTACAAATATTATTTCTCTTATTTAAATTAAAAAGGGATTGAAAAATCATAAAAACATAACTCCAAACTATTTTTCATATATATCATCCACCTTAAAAAATTTTCTTGTACTTTCGCTTTAGATTTCATGTTAAGAAGCTTAGTATTGTATAACAAAAAACTTTGGGATCCATATTAATAAGTTTATTATTTCTCCTAAACTTAGTTTTTGGAGAGGCCACACCCTTGAAAATAGATAATATATAGAAATTAAACAAAATTTTGGGACTATAAGAAAAAAAATTTGAGAGAGGCATTTCTAGGTATATTGAACTTTTAGAAAATTTTAGAGAGCATATTGAGATCAGCAATTTTTTTTTTTTTTTTTGGGGGGGGGGGGGGGGGTGGTCATGGCCCCCCCTAAGTATAACGTGGGTCCACCACTGGTTGCAAAAGCTATCAAAGCCATAGGTAGCATACTGGTGTTCACCTAGTACTTTTTTTTGTGGTTACCTATATAATTTGGTTATGCTGTTTGGGTTGATCTTGCGGGTATGCTTTTCAAATTTGCTACCATTATTCTCTGCAGTTTGCATTTAGTTTGCTTCCCATCCATACTATGGTACCGGTTTCTGTTTCATAGAGACTTTTGGAAGGTGTAGGTGTACAATGTTTTTGACCGTCACAAACTTCGGATGTGCAAGTTTGTTAAGAAAGTTTAAGAACATGAGTGCAAAATATGCCAACCCCAATTAGTTCAGGTAAGGAACTGCAGTCGAGCAAAAGAAAATGGTAACATAGGTTTGCAAAATGTGTATAATTTTATTTTCTTTCGTTTCTTTTCTTACCATCATCTTTGTTTTGAGTTTCAATTGAAAGCTGATACCTTGGTAGATATCGCAAATGAAAAATTCACTTGCAGGTAGTTCTTGACTTGGATGAAACTCTAGTATGTGCCTATGAGACATCTAATTTGCCAGCTGTTGTTCGTAATCAAGCCACGGAAGCTGGGTTGAAGTGGTTTGAACTGGAATGCATCTCTTCAGACAAGGTGCTTTGCATAACAAACATGTCATATCTAGTTTGTACGGTAGTAATTCATATAAAAATGTCTTCACATGAATGTTTTGGGATTGAAGGAAAGTGAAGGAAAACCTAAGGTCAACTACGTTACAGTTTTTGAGCGTCCTGGGTTGCAAGAATTCTTAAAAGACCTTGGTGAATTTGCGGATCTTGTGCTGTTTACTGCTGGTCTTGAAGGTTTGGTTATTACTTAAAAGGAAAATGCTAGAAATTATCCCACTCTTGTACCTTTATCTCGCTCTACTGATGTAGGAGTGCGCAATAATCCTTGTTAAAAAAGAAAGAAAGAAAGAAAAGAAGAAGAAGGAGATAAAGATAAAACTCCAAGGGTTATTATACATTGTCACATCATCAAAGAGGGATAATGGTGGGGCAGTAGTGTTGTTTTTAGCATTACTTCAAAACTTTATATGTCCTTCTCACCTCTATTTGCCCCTTTTCTCATTAGACATGATGTCTTTATTTATGCGCACAGGTTATGCTAGACCACTTGTTGACAAAATAGATAAGGAAAATCGATTTGGTAGTCGACTCTATCGACCTTCAACAATTAGCACGTAAGTACTGCTTCCACTTCCCTTTTGTGATCTTCTCCCTTCCCACCCTCCACCCTTCCCGTTTCCTTTCTTTGCAAATCATAGCCAATAATGTAGAAACCTTCTTGTGAAATTTTATTTGTACCTGTTGGGGACTTTTTGCTGCTTTGAAAAGTTATTTTGATGACTGCACCTGTGTCTTTGTCCTCCTCGCGTTTCATTTTTTTTTATTGTTGTATAGAGAACGCTCATTGGGGCGGATTAGAGACTTATTTTTCCAATCTTTGTTACTTTGGGCCAAGGCCATTGTTTTAGAGGGGGTCAATTTTAATGACTTTTATGCTTCTTTTTCTTGCTCGTAGGCTGTAATTAGGTATTTATCTCTTGTAACTACCTGTGTACTTGGGCTTTGCCTAATTATGAGGATCAATAAGTTTTCTTATAAAAAAATGTTAATTGTTGTAAATGACTAGGTTTTCCTCTATCTTTTTGGTACGCTTACTGGCTGATTAAGATCCTTTGTAAACATCATGGGGTCACAGACTTTTATTTAAGTATTGAAGGATTTGTTTGATTCTTATGAAATGCCCAAACTATTCACATGTTTATATACTCCATTTTTATAAAGCTCCAATCCATCTCATAAATTTTGGTCAAGTATGAAACTTCAAGTTTAATTCCATGGGCACACATTTCTTCCTGTGATTTATGTGCACTTATTGGAAGAATGAACTTTCAAAAGCTCCCTAGCTCAAAACGACTTGGTTTGGTTTGGTAAAGCCTTTGATTCTGCTAAACTATAGGGAGTACCGGGAGCATGTGAAGGACCTCTCCTGCCTGTCAAAGAATCCATCCCGAATTGTTATTGTTGACAACAATCCATTTAGTTTCTTATTGCAACCATTGAATGGAATTCCATGCATTCCATTTACTGCTGGGCAGCCGCATGACACACAGGTACCAATATTTGCATTTGATATCTCGGTATCTTTTCACAAATAATTTCATCATCTATTCTTCGGCTCTTTTATCCTGTTATTCAGTACTTACCATTTACCTGTTGATCAGCTTCTGGATGTCCTCCTTCCACTCCTCAAGCACCTTTCTCAGCAGAAAGATGTGAGACCAGTGCTCTATGAAAGGTTCCATATGCCTGAATGGTTTCAAAAGCAAGGAATTCCTACTTCTGCTTGGATGTTGTAGAATAAAGACTATGCAATAAGAGCCGCCATTCTTCTTTGTACAATCACCTACAATTCCTCTTTTTCAAAGGCAGCACACCTCATCAATGGACTCAAAATTTTTGTATAGCAACGATTTGTACACGGGAGATGATGAAACCTCGTTTGAAGCTCTATCCGAAGATTTCAACTGTTGCACTCCTTGGTCCCCTAGCTACACCATTTATGCATGTAGATTTGTCAAAGTTCTGATTGTTATGAAACTTGATTTTCAGGCTTGTGATCATCTTGATTGTTTCTGTAACTTGTTAGAAATTTGTTATGACAGTAATCAATAATTATTAGCTGTTTAAATGTTCACAGCAGCATTGCTCAAAATTATTTGAGATCTAGATGCGTGTTTGTGATGGCTATGGGCATGAAACTAGAGCACGTACAACGGACGAACGCGTTACGCGTCCGTTGCATCTATCAGATGCATGTAGATTTATCAAGTCTAACCTTTCGGTTTGTCATTTGCAAGACAAGATTCAACCGGCCTATCTATCCATTTTTTTCCTTCCCTTCTTTTAGATAGAGGGAAGAAAGTTAAGAGGTTCATTGTGAAGAGAAGCCCGGCTGCCCATTCTTAGACTGGAAACCTTTTATGTGCCGCAACCCTAGACCGCTGTCAATAGGTAGGTTTTTCATGCTTTCAAGATTCAAGCCTTCTAGCCCATATGGCTGCCCTCCCAGTTGGGGAGTTCTACGTAATAAAGCCAGCACACCCCCTGGCTGCCACAGCTCGAATAGACGAGCTAGCTATAAGCATAGGTAATTTGAGCCCAGGTAAATTCATGATAATTTAACTTCCTTTACCAGAGTGAGTTTGTGCGCATCTTCACATTTTCTTGGGCTTGTGATCTTTGAGCATCTGGGAAATATCTGGCAGTCTCCGATAATGGGACACAGTAAGGACACTTTGCATGGCCACATGGTCGGTGGTAACCCTTTTTTTTTTTTTGAAAAATGCCAATGATGTACCGTTAATCATATTAGTTAGCACTCCAACATCATGTTAGGAACGCAGGCTACCAAATGAAACTTTTACAGCTTTGTTTGTCCTTAAAAGCTTATCCATCTCAGTGTCAAGCAACAGCATCAACTGCGTTGGAAACACTTCTATCCCCTTCTAAAAGGACGATCTTCTGTCGATGTATATATATATATATATATATCTCCACCTTTATCATATATGTATATTTATGTATTATGTTAAGCTCCCGTTGTTTTCTTTGTATGTCTTTTTTTTTTCGAAGTTTGTCTTAAAATTTTCCTTTCCATGTTCTCATTGCTCCGAGCCTCAGGCTGTGTATCTTTTTCGGGTCGGGTCCGATAATTGAAGTTTGAAATGACAGAATTGCACAACCTTGCTGCCCAACTTTACTGTATGGGACCGATCGAATTGCTGAATTTGCCTCTCTCTATGATATGCTTCATTTTCGTTCGCAATTTTTTCATGGTTTTACCTTGTTATGAAATTGTGGTATTGGAGATCAAGCCAGTAAAAGTCCTGACTGCAAGGGTTAGATCGTGTGAGATGTTCATGGCCAAGAAACGTAAGATGGGTACTTGAGTAGGATCAAAAGAAGCGTGGTCGTGCATAAAACACTGCACCAGTTTCATATTTTTCAATTTGAGTGAGTGGTAATCATAAAGTTGAGACATTTGAAAAGACTGAAAATGATTCGAGAAAGGTGGTGGTTGTTCTTCTTCTTTTTTGTATTTAAAAAGTTTATAATTTGTCTTTTTGAATAACTGTCGCGGTACTGTATGACACGTGGGTGGACGTCCTCGATTTAATAGCTAACGCGGACTATACTGCGTAATGTATTTGTAAAATAACGTGTATTAATGTGTAGTACATTTTGTAATAATTTTGGTAAGACTAATGATATATATAGTTGTGAAGTGAGTAAGTACTATACAGTTATTAACTTATTGTACAGTCACTTTGAAAAAAAGAATGATCCACTATTAAAAAATTAATCATTTTTATGTAAATCTCGTATTTATTCAATTTTTTTAAAATAATTATACGATATTTGCGTACTTACTATTACAACTATCATTTCTCTTTTGATAATACCCTTAGAAAAATGAAATTAGTATCTCGGTTATTCATACTAGAATGGGAAATGCAGCAAATTTCCATACACATGCTTAATGAAATTAAATTAAACACGAGTTAATATTTTACACGAATATATATATATATATGGAATTGATCATTTCATCCACGTCATATAGAGGGTGGAAAAGTAAAGCAATCTTCTTCTATATAGTTATGTCACAGAATTCAATATTTTTTATAGCTGTTTTTTTTTTTTTAATAACTATCGTCTGATTTTATATCTATTCGATTCATTCCCATAAAAGATCTGGAAGGCTTATTGTTATCAGCACCAATGTGACGACATCTAGTTGTTTCAATCTGAAATCCAAGATTAGTCAAAGAAAACAACTTCTTTTTTAAATAATGCTGACACAAAAACGAAAGATGAAAAAGAAAAGGCAATAGAATAATTTCTTTCTAGAATTCTTCAACTTAAGTTGACTGATGAAATGTCCTAAATGTCCTGTATTTCTTAAATAGTCATACTATATGGGTAGATGAGAACAGAAAATGAAATGTGTCTATTTTGTCCATTCATGAACACTCATTAATATGTATGTGTTTAAATAAAATGATAAAAATAATAAATCTGTTAATAGTGTACAGATAATAAGTAGCAATTTTCAATTTTAATATTCCTTTAAAATAAATAACCTGTAAATGGAGTAAATGGTTGAATTAATTGACCCGTCACCGTGTGTATATATGCATGCAGCTTCAGCCCTCTGATATCCGGCGTCCGTCGTGTTTGAATTTGAATAAAACAGATTTCCTGATTTGACTGTATTTATCCTCCATCTCTTTTATGACAAAGTCTAGCATCGAATTTTCATATCCCAATCCTTTATAAAAAAATATTTAAAAAAAAAAACATAATTAAATACGGGTTTGAAATCTCGAATTTTAAGCAACAGGAATTATTTAGATTCAGAGATGAGTTGAGATGGTTTATGAATAATAGAATAAAAATCGACTTATTTATTATATTTTGTGTAGAAATTTAAGAAAGTTATTTTAAGATTTGAAAAAATTGAATTATTTATTATATTTTGTATAGAAATTTGAGAAAACTGTAATAATGAGATGAATTAAGTTAAATTGAGGTGAGTTTTTGAATGCAACCTAATAAATTGACTATCAAATTTAAAAGAATGAAGATGAAGGAGAATAACTTCGCAAATGAACTGGCAGAGGAGATTGGATAAAGTGATAAATTAAAAAATAATTATTGGAAAAGAAAGGGAAAGATAGTGACATTTTGTAAAGAGAAATGATATTTATAGTCATGAGTATACAAACACCGTACATTTTGAAAAAATTAAATAAATACGGAATCCATATAAAAAACTAATAACTTTTTAATAGTAGACCTTACTTTTTTTTTTAAAACGATTATACCGTATTTACGCATTTCATGACTCTATATAGTATTACTCTTCTACAAAAGGATGCATTAACCAGGCAGGGTAGCATGCACTTGGGGTCTCTCTCGGACGTTATGGAGTCATTTCTATAGTCCAAAGAAAGTTACAAATGAAACCATGTACGAAGCAACGCCTCGACTCTTTGACTCTCTCTCAAGAAGTTAATCACGAAGTTGCAGTTTCTTCCCCCTCTGCAGTACCCGAAGATCCAGCTCCTGGGAATGATCCTGAGGTAAGCTCTTTTAACGCCAACAGTTCTTTCACATTTTTATTAAAAATTTAAAAGTAAATAAATAAGACATTTACATTAATTTTTTTTTTTTAATTTGATAGGATAGTGGTCATGCGGAGGGAAATGTGTTCTCCTAATCCTGATTTATATTCTACAAATAGGCTATAAAAAACATTCCATAATGTCACATATCCATATTTCAAGAGAATTTTGTTTTATAGAATCATTTTTATGTATTCCTTACGTATTATATTAATGTGGTTGAAAAAAATAATTTTTTTATATATTAATAAAATGTATAAAAAATATATAAAAGTGACTCTACATAAAATTTTTAATTTCAAAATTACTTAATAACTATTCATGTTCTAAACTTACTTACAAATAAAATGATTATTTTGAATATATTTAGGATGTAAGACCCTTCGTTTAAATTTCATCATCTCTAATAATTCGTACTAGTGTGATATATTTTAAATAATTATGTATATTGATATATTTTAAATTATTATGTATATCTATTAAAAATTTGAAATCTGCTACTGAGATAAAATAAAAAATAAAAAAATTAACAAACTGTACGAAATAAAATTTCTCTTGAAGGTATGAAAAATTTTATTTATTATTTCACACATTACATATTATTTTTTATTTTTTTGTAAAATTTAGTAAGTAATGAAATCTTATTTTGTTATGAAAAAAAAAAAAAAAAAAACATGTAGAAATCACGGCATTTTTTCTCGGTCAAAATCCGCCACCTGTACGCACGTGCTTCGTCTCAGGGCGCGTAAAAAGCAGCAATGCCACATTGCCACGTCTTCGCAAGTGGCGGCGAGCCGAGTCTCCCTTGTTTTTCCTTTCCTTTTGGGTGCGCCGTGTTCCGCGTACAACTGCTGTCTCTCCTTCTCCCAACAAGCTTTAAACCATCTGTTTGGTTCCTCCTTATTCAAACCTATTTTGTACTGAAAAGTAAGCTGTCGTTTGTTTTTAAAAAATATATTATCTCATCTCATGTTATTTTATTTAATTATTATAATTTTTTTAATTTTTAATATAAAATAAAATAAATAATTTAATTTTTTTAAATTTTAAAATAAAAATAATATTAAAAAATACATTTTAATAATATTTTATTTAACTTTTAAACTTTAATTTCAACTTATCTTCTCATATTTCATCTCATTTGTAAAAATAAACGAAACCAGTTTAATGAAATTATTATATTATCTCTAAATTAATATATACTCTTTCTGCATTTTCCATAGTTATTCGACAATGAGAGAACTATAATTTTTCTTCATGGCAAATAATAAAAAAATTACAATTAAAAATGACTGAAAGTTCCTTTTTACCCTTTGGTTTGGTTTGGGGGAGGATGGGGAATAATCTATCAAGGATATTAGCTATATTTCAGGTGCCTCAAAACAAAACAACAATTGAAATGTTTTATTGTGAGCTAAACATTAAAACTTAAAAGACACGTGAGAAAATCTGTTAATTAAAAGGATCAATATGGAAATTTTATTATACTTTAAATTTATAGAAGCTTTCATATGATTTTTCGTAACAATAGAATCTTCTCCATATCAATTGAAATGGATAACCTTCACTTAGTTTAAAATATGAGATATTTTTATTATTATACATTACGATGAGAATTAAAATTACTAAAATATTTCATGTTTTAAATTGAACCGATGTTATTGAAAGAATCCTTGTTCATTTTTGACAAAGGCAAGAGATAATTGGTATTTAAGATTGTTATAAGTGGGTGATTTATCATGTGTATTTTATTTGAGTAATTCTACATACAATCGTGAAATGTGTAAATGTCGCGTAATCACTTTAAAAAAGAGTGGAGTCTATTATTAAAAAATTAATTTTTTTATGTGGGTCTCATATTTTATTCATTTTTTTTCAAAACGATTACGCGACAGTTACACAATTCACGATTACAAATATATTTTCTTAATAATCAATCGAGCAATGCTAGTTTCAAACTGATGTGATGGACATATATTTTACATCGTTGACGTGTCAAGTTTAATTTGCAAGAGTGTATAATTTTAAATTCTCTTACAATTTAAATCACGTAACGTTAATACTACAAATAATATATCATATACATCAGCTTATAATTATAATTTTTCAAATTCAAAAGAGCACCAAAACTTATGATCATAAGGAATTAAGTTAAGTTAATGCTAAAAGAAGACCAAAAGAAAAACCTACCATACGAATAAGCCTTTAAATTTGGAAAGAGTATCCTTTGGATATTATCAAGAAATATATAAAATTAAATTTGTAAAAATGTACTCAAAAGTAAAAATCCTTCAAAGCATCATAAATCGTATAAGTTTCTAACGTTCTTTTGTCACTTCCATTGATTTTGATACCAACTACTGAAATTTGTTTGTTTTTAAATACGAAAATTTAAAGACCGGTTCGCACGAAGTTGCCAAACACAACCTCAAAAGACTTCCCCGAAAGAGAGTTCAATTGTTTCCATACTGAAAACTCCGAAACGTCTGGCCCTCTCTCCATCTAATCTCTCTCACACAACTAATCCACCTGCAATCTCGACCTCTGTGACTCTCTCTCCGTCTCTAAGGTGCTCTCTGTTTTCTCACTCCCTCTCTCTCGGTCAACTCCGCCAATGAAGCTGACCAGCCTCCAACCCACCACTCCTTTCGTAAAAACAGAGTCTTTTAGATGACGAAACTACCATCTTCTTCCTCATCCGCCGTCATCGTCATCCTCTCCGTCATTTTCTTCATCTACAGGACACCCTCAGCCCATGCGCTTGGCTCCGGCGCCACCCTCGCAATCAGCTACGCCTCCGCCACCGTCTGCGGCATCGTCGCCTCGCAGCCTAGGCAAAGCATCCAATGCTACCGACGTGGCCAAATCATCCCCATCAATCCCAACGTCAATTTCTCCTCCATATCCGGCGGCCAGAACTTCTTCTGTGGCCTCCGCTCCGGTGGTTACAGCTTCCACTGCTGGGACACGACCAACTTTTCTAGCAGTAGCTTCGACCCCCAACGAGTTTACTTCAATGAAAAAGTCCTATTAGAGAACCTTTCGGTCGGTGACGACCAAGTCTGCGCCACGGTTGTTGGTACAGGCTCCGTCAATTGCTGGAGAGGTGATAAGTCTAAACCACCATCTGATGGGTTCTTGTCAATCTCCTCTGGGATAGGATTCTCTTGCGGTATCTTAAGGAACAGTAGTCAGGTTCGGTGTTGGGGAAGTAATACTACTATAGCGAATCGTATACAGACAGAGTTTGGGATCGTACCGATGGCGAGTATTGTAGCTGGTGGCACTCATGTATGCGGCCTCAATTCTACGGGGTTTGTGTTTTGCAAAGGAAATAACGATTCTGGGCAGTTGAATGTTCCTTCGAATTCGGCATGGGAGTTCTCGACGTTGGCGCTTGGAGCGAGCCATAGTTGTGGAATTAGGGGACCTAATGATTCGGTTGTGTGTTGGGGTGGTGGAGGAGAGTATTCGGTGAATGTGACGCAAGGTGTTTCGTTTGCAACCATTGCGTCGGGGTCAAATTTTACTTGTGGATTAACGATGGAGAGTTTGTCAATTACATGTTGGGGACCCGGCTGGGCTGGTGAGGCCAATTATAGTTTAGGGGCTGATTTTCCTGCAATTCTTCCTGGGCCTTGCAATCATTCTTCTTGCAGCGAGTGTGGTCTGTATCCACTGTCTCAAAACTTGTGCTCTGGTTTTGGGAATATTTGCAACCCTTGTTTTACTCAAAGTTCAACTCCTCCGCCGCCGCCACCAGTACCATTACCCCCGGGGCCAACAGGTTCGGCTCGGTCATCTCCATCAAAGGGTCTGAGAAAGGGATTATTGGCGTTCTGCATTGTGGGCTCGGTTGGAGTTTTTGCGGGTATTTGCACAATAGTCTACTGCTTTTGGACTGGAGTCTGTTTTGGGAAGAAGAAAGTGCACAATTCAGTGCAACCCACAATCACAAGAGCTCCCAGTTCTAACAATGGCACGGCCTCAAACAATAGCCCGCCTTCGAGATCATCCACCATTAGGCGCCAGGCCTCGCTCATTATGAGGCGCCAGAGGAGTGGAACCTCATCCAAGCACGCAGACATGGCCGAGGAATTTTCACTAGTTGAGCTCGCAGAAGCCACCAACAGTTTCTCCCTACAGAACAAGCTCGGTGCTGGAAGCTTTGGCATTGTATACAGAGGTAAATTAAGTGATGGTCGCGTGGTTGCGATAAAAAGGGGCGAAACAGGTTCACAGACGAAGAAGTTTCAAGAGAAAGAAAGCGCATTTGATTCAGAATTGGCCTTCTTGTCCCGCCTTCATCACAAACACTTGGTTAGGCTTGTTGGGTATTGCGAGGAAGAGGATGAAAGGCTCCTGGTTTACGACTACATGAAGAATGGTGCCCTTTACGATCATATACACGACAAGAACAACGTGGAAAAGAGTAGTAGCGTTTTGAATTCTTGGAAGATGAGAATCAAAGTCGCGTTAGATGCTGCACGAGGAATTGAATATCTCCACAATTATGCCGTCCCATCCATAATTCATAGAGACATCAAGTCTTCTAACATATTACTCGATGCGAATTGGACAGCAAGAGTATCTGATTTTGGATTGTCGTTAATGGGCCCGGAATCCGATTGCGATTACAGGCCAACGAAAGCGGCTGGAACAGTTGGGTACATTGATCCTGAATACTATGGTCTAAATCTATTAACAGCAAAGAGTGATGTTTATGGACTTGGAATAGTACTGCTAGAACTTTTGACAGGAAAGAGAGCAATATTCAGGAATGGTGAAGATGGAGGAACGCCCATAAGCGTGGTGGACTTTGCGGTGCCAGCAATTATGGCTGGAGAAATGGTAAAGATCCTGGACTCCAGGGTTGGGCCACCAGAGGTGAATGAAGTAGAGGCGGTGGAGCTGATGGCATATACTGCACTGCATTGTGTGAATTTGGAAGGAAAGGACAGGCCAACCATGGCTGACATTGTTACGAATCTGGACCGAGCATTGTCTGTCTGCGATTTTAGTCGTGGCAGCATCTCTAGTGGTGCAATCTCCATCGTTTTAGAATGAAGTTCCGAACTGGAAAACAAGAAAAGAAACAATTCTTTTCATCCATTTTCATTATTGTTTTTGGAGAGTTCTTATTTGGTATAAATGTGTTTTTTTGGGTGTGTGCGTGTGTGTGTGTAAAGTTTAGGAATTTCATCTAACATTGAGCTGTTAGTAGGCTGTAGGGTAGGATTTATGTGAACACTGACAGCGAGGAAGAAAGATTACCTGGTTTTTTTTAAGGAAAGGAAAAAGGTTTTTATGTTTCCTTTTTAACTTGGAGTTGTTAATAAAGCTTTCTAATTTTCATAATTGCAACGTACTAATCAAGTATAAACGAAGTCTGACTGGGTCGGAAGAAGGCTTTTCAGGTTCAGAATATTCTTCACTCAATTTGATGAGCATATGACAGAAATACAAGTACGTGAACAAAGATTTTTTGGGTTTTGGAGGGAGCATATATAAAATGATGCACCTTGTAAGTGCACCCAGATACGCGGCTTGCGCTTTGCACTTGAGCCCCACACGTACTCAAACTCTGTCAATCCTTTCTATTTTACGAATGAAAAGATGGGAAAGTGGTCCGTCCGACCTTTCGAAAGAGAACGTGTAACTTGCACTTTCCATGTTGGGGGCACTTTGACTTCTAATAGTTTCCGGGAAAAGTCCCAGCGGTTTCTGTACTCTCCAGTCTGCTCTCCTCCAGGCTTAGCTTAATAATTTCAGAAATGCTAAATGCACCGAAAAAGTATTTCAAAAGTGTGCCCCGAAGTTTTTTTTTTACTCAGTGATTAAGAAAGTATTTTTTAATGATATTATGAATTTGCTCGTTTTTATTTGCTAGGCTGTTGGGTGAAGGACTATGCGCACAAACTTTAATTAAATAAGACACTGCCTATTGTTGTTTTTTTTTTTTTACGAGGAAAATGCAACTAATTGCGAAACACCATAGCTAGAGAGGAGCCTTGCGGTTGGACTTGCACGTGAATAAAATGACTAACAATAATCATCCATTTCTTGCCCAATTGAAATTGAGGTACGAGGAACGAATGAAAATTGAACAACTACTCTATGGATGGGAGGAAGGGATCAGTCCGCACAGCACAAGTGTAAACTGCAGACTCTAGGAAGCTTGATCAACCTATCACGTGTCTTAGCTGGGAACCATACAAGCTTCAATTTTTAACATCTCGGGCTTTCCTTACGCAGTGAAAGAAACTTGTAATTGCAATTAAATATTGAACCTAACTTGATAAGTAAAGCCTAATATCAGGTCATACGAGATTAATAATTAATCACTTTTACATAAACAAAATAGATTTGTTCGTTATTGGCTCAAAGTTTTATAAGTTTGACAAACAAATTAAAGCTCTATACATACACATTCATTATACGTAATGGTTTTAGAATCAATGGAACATGTCCATTTAAAATCCCCCAAATCCACGACATTGACCTCTTGGCGACATATTCTCACACCCTCGTTTTGTTGCATTCAGATGTCACGAACCATTCGCATTTCACACGGCTGGCAACGTGTAAAAGAAAACCCAGGGACCAAGTCAAACGCGTACTGCTTTGGTCAGATAGCTGGTTTCACACGTGCTTGATATTGGCTCGTGGATAAAAGAGTAATCCTGCTATCATCTCAATTCTTATAATTTGATATGACATTAGATGATTGAAGATTATTTATTATATCTCACTTATAAATTTTCTAATGCTATATTATAAAATGATGAAAATATAATTATAAATTTATCATCTAATGCTACATTATAAGATGATGAAAATATGATAAAAAAATAGATAATTAATAGATTTTTTCTTTCTACTTTGGACCGTTTATCGTTGGTTCAGAATCTGATACGTGACTATAAGCTGATGAAAGATGCTAGAATAGTTGGGTACTTCGATATTGATCCCGAGAACCGAGGTCTAAATGTAGTAACTGCGTAGAAGATGTTAAATGGGCTTGGCCGCCAGAGCTGACTGAATCAATCGTAGGCAAATGAAAAATTCTACACATAATTTTTTATTTTTGTATTATTGTTTCTCTTATCAAATATATAACGTGCGAGAAAAATTCAATTAATTTAGAAAGAATAAAATTAAAAACAAATTAATTTAAAAAAAAATTAAAAATTAAAATAAATATGGTATATGGTGTATTACGATATAAGTAACAAAACTATCTTTTTGCAATTTTTTTTAATTGACCGACATGATCAAATAGGTGTGTCCGTACATTGGATGAGTATCATGGTAAAGATTATTTGGTAAGCAATCAATGCAAAAAGAATTTCATTGTAGTAGTAGTGTCCTTTTGTAAATCAATCCACATCAAGCATTAGAAGAGCAAAGCAAGAAGACTAGAGAATGGTTAGATCCGAGTGTATCTTCTTCTATGTCTTTGTTCTTCAACTTGATTCATCCAATCAGAGAGCCAAATGAGACCCTTGTAACAATAATTTGCCACAGCAATTATGACCACCGCGAGGGCGACGAAAAGAAGAAGCCACTTCACAGTCGCAGCAATTTTCTGTTTGCAAAGGAGAGTTTCTGTTGGTAAGCAAACAAGAGCGTACATGGGAGGGCTAACTTTTTTGTCTAGTAAAGATATCAAACCTGTAGTCGTGAGATTTGCTCAGCGTCTTGTATCCGTTCTCGTCTTTTTCTGCGCTTTCGTACATTCTTTTCAGTATCTGGCTCCTTTTCCTTTAAAGAATTAACTGTGGTATTAGATTTCATCTGAATAAAGTTCATCTGTCAAAATGCTACTGAATCTTAAACGCACACATAAGCAAATTCTCATGTACAAAAAGCTAAGAGCTGTATTTTTTAAACTGAATATTTATCAGCGGACAAGAAATTCCATCCAAAATCAGGTTTATGGGTTGTGCAGGAAGATAGAAAAGGCTCCATTTTGCCGTTCCCGCCACTTTCTATGGTCCCTGGGGAGAATTGAGTGCTATCAGATCTTTTAACAACTCAAGTCTGCATGTTTGCATCTATTTCTCTATATTGATGTTTGGGATTACAGGAATTATTCCACAGTACATGGCAAAAAGTTTGTGCCAACCGATTGGCCATGGAAAATGATACACTTAAAATCATTTTTTACAACTTCTATATAACCATGTTTGAGGGACATTTTTGTAAAACAACTTATAAAAGTAACATCACTTTACATAAATGCCCTCATATTAACCTACGGTTGTATAAAAGTTGGAAAAACGAGACTCGATTGCCATACCCAATAAAATCTTGTAGTAGACCCACAATGACTCCAAGCAGAGAGAAAGGAAAGTAAAAAGGGTTCTGGTAGGATTAGAAGTATATTACCTCCACCACCTTTGATTTACGCAACTGTAATTCTGAAGTAGCAACCTGTACTTTGCTCTTGCAATCACAATTGCATGAAAGAAGTCCAAGCCCATACTGATTTTTTGGTATATCTCTGGGATCACAGCCAGCATTCCTATAGGCTGCTTGAACATCTCGACATAACCACTCTCTTTTCAAGGTTTGGCATTTACAACGAACAAAAATCTAGCAAAAGAAACAGTTGAAAAGAGTAAAATATACAAATGCTAGTTGAAATGCTACAATTGTGTCATAATCATTGAGATTCCATATGTTCCACTAAATGACATGGTCTTCTCTATAAATTTATTGAAATCATTACCTTCTTAGAGCACTTTTGAGGTGATGGGCATTCACCAGGATGACATGTCTCTGGACATAGATGGGTGCAATTGGGCAACTTCCTGCAGCATCAATATCAACTCTTAAGTCCATTGTTCTGTTTTATTTCATAGACCACAAGAAGAATACCAGAGCACGAGGAAGAATTTAGAGAGTTTAGATTGAGGCTGCGTTTGGATGTTGAACTGAGTTGAGTTGAGTTGAGATGATAAAATATTGTTAAAATATTATTTTTTAATATCATTATTATTTTGGGATTTAAAAAAGTTGAATTGTTTATTATATTTTGTGTTGGAATTTGAAAAGGTTGTAATGATGAGTTGAGATGAGTTTGGCTTCCAAACGAAGCCTGAGGCTCCGTTTACTTTAAGTAATAAAATAAGCATGCTCCATAATAACTTAGCATGAGCATATATTCATAAATTACCTATGACAAGGCCCACCGCATGAGCGAACAATCATCTGCTCTTTTTCAGACAACCCATTGTAGTATATGCACTCAAAAACATGGACCATTGCACCACAGTGGCATGATCGTTTTACAAGCACTTTGCATGGGGGACATTCTCCAGGATGACATGGCAGGGGGCAATGATGAGAACATGTGGGCTTCCTCTCCTGGATAAAGAAATTGAAAATAAGGACGCAACTAATGAGTTTTAAAGTGATGAGTCCTAAGATACAGATTAATCACTGGAGGAACATGAAAGATAAAAAGTACACTGGAAAGGAAGGAATAGAAGTTTAATAAACACCTTTTGGCAAGGAAGATAACACTCTTCACAAGACTCGCTTCTTTCGTTCTGGATGGGTGTAGCAGGTAGGCTCTTCAGAGTATGGCAGGTTTTTGTACAATAATGATTACCGCAAGATAGAAGATTTCCACACAAATTTTCACAGGAAAACTGTGTTCTATTGGAGCAGACCATCTGGTACACAGAGGAAACCATTATCCTATTTGTATGCATATAGGAAAAATGAAAATTGATGGCAAGAATACTGAAACTAACCATTCTCTCTGCTCCAATGTGCTGCCCGAGGCATGACCTCCAAACCAGTTCTGGACAAGGAGGGCATACAGAACCTGGTGTACACTCGCTCTGATGTATTGACTTCTTTTTCTTTGGTTTCAATATAAATTCGGAATTAGGAGGAGGTCTAGGGCCATGACACCTGGAAAATAAGGGAAAAGAACAATAAGTAGTACAGAAAAAAGACTATCTAGTATCGAAAGGAGACGTTAACATAAACATTCATGAAATGAGAGATATTGAAAACCTTAGTTTGCACTTATGCCCACATGGATATTCTTCTTCACAAGGTAAACGACATGGGGGGCAAGCTCCATAATGACATTTGTGTGGCTGGAAACAATAAAGGCTTGTCAATGTTTAAAATATCCAGGGGCAAGGACATGCAACGAATAACTAAATTTCTTTTCTACAAGACTTACAAGTATAATGATGGAAATTTTAAGACAAAAACCTAAAGAAAATGTAAAGATATCCAGAATCAGCTAATCATCAATGTTTCAAGGAATTTCGAGTCCTCGGCCCCATTAGTTTCATAACCACACATGGTGAAAATGAACGCGGTCAGATATGATAAGGGTTGCCGGAAATCAAAATAGGGAATTCAACATATAATTGAAAAAACCTAGAAACCTCTAAAATCGAAAAGCCGCATGAGAACAACCAACGGTACCTTGCAATTTGATCCATGCCTGCATAGAGGCACAATATCACATGGCTTGGGACATCTAGGAGGCTTCTGATCCGCCTCAGTACCACAAGGGACCTAGTATGGAAACCATGAGACTATTCAATGAAGGTTGTCAATCATGCATTTGTTGCAGGAAAGTTTTTTTGTTTTCTTTCCAAAATTTTTCATAAAAAGGAAACCTGCATTTTCAGGAGCCACAAAGAAAAACTGTGCAAATGGCCAATTGATACCATCAATCAGAGACGCATGAAAAATACAAAAGCTTATCTCAAGTTACAAGGAAACACCAAATTATAGAAGGGCCAACGTTATTTATACATTTATAAGGTTAGTATATGTAATCAATGCACATGCTATACAAACACTAGCAAGGGGTCAGCTACAACATAACTATGGAATAATTGCGCTCTTAGGCCCTCAATTTGAGTAATAACAGAAGATAATATGTTTCCCAACTTCTCCACACTTCATTCAGTACTTATAAAACTGGTGCTTGAAATGAAAACCAGCTCCCAAATAAGAAACTAACTACAGGATCCAAAAGATTAAACTCACACCTCAAAGTGTGTCTCACCACATGCACATGAAATCGTCACCATCACTGGGCAGGGAGCACAGACACCTCTGCAAGAACAAAACTGACTATCATCATACAACGCCTCTGTTTATTAATTCAGGATTACACTTTTTTTTTTTTTTTTTATGAGTAATTCAGGATTACACAAATTATAGCTACCAAAAGCTTCTTACAATTGCAGAACCTACGCTAAAAATTCCCAGAGCCGGTAATAGCTAAAGTTGAGTATAAATCTTATTTGTTCAGCTCATTGGCTAAACCATAGAGACCCCACCCCCCACAAATTTCCTGTTAGTATCTCCAAACCAGAGAACCATACGATAGCAGCACCATCACATGTTGGTTACTGCAAATGGGAAAGGGTTACATATGACATACCTATGGCATGGAGAAGGGCATTTATGGTTCTTACACCGTAGCTTCCTGCCACAGACCTGGAAGTAATTTAAAAAGAAAAAAACAGAATCAGAGATTATTTGTTACAAAACGAGGCAACAACAATAACCATACACACTCACCTCTGAGCATGGAGGACAATCCCCGTCACAGCAGCGACGCTTACAAGCATGGCGCCCACAGTCCCGCATTCTCTGACACTTCCTTTCACATAGCAAATCTTGATAGCAAGGAACCTATTCTAATTTCAGTTTCATTTTTCCCATACTGAGATTCCAGGAATTCTTCAAATCCATACAACCAAAGCGCAAAGACAAAAAATAAGAAAGAAAGTACCTCTTTCTTGAGGCTCCCACACCGGCAGGACTTGGCGACCACAATCCTGCAAGTTTCAATGCAGAGCCCGCGATGGCACCTCTCGTGGCACCTATGCAGGCCACAGCTCAACGTCTTATCGCAAGTCGCCCCGCACAGTGGCGGTGTCTCGACATCACATGGCATCCCTTGATACACTCTCTTCCCACACGGGCACGTCCGCTTCCCCTGAAGCGGGCACCCACCGCATTCCCCGGCCAAATGGCATCCTTTCCCACACGCGTGCTTCCCACAAGCCAGCGCCTTCCCGCACGGATTCTCACACCGAAAATTCCGCTCGCAGCACTCCCTCTCTGCCTCCTCCACCTTCCCGCACTGGCACCTGTAGACCCCACGCGCATGGCACGGAGGGCACGGCCCGTCGTGGCAAGTTTCAGTGCACCTATGGACCCCACAGTCCAACAGCTTCGAACACACATTGTTACAAAAGAATTTCTTGAAGCCACAGCGACGAACGTCGTTAACGGCGCCGCAAAAGCACACTGATTTCACCAGCTTAGGGCACGAGGGGCACGGCCCAGGGTGGCAGAGAAGCAAGCAACGATGGCCACAGTTGTGCTTCAAAGGGCGATCGCAGATTTCGCCGCAAGAATGTGGTAGAACCCACGGATCACTGGGCGGGTCCTGTAATTTGCCACAAAAGCAGAGGTAGATCTTAGGGATTTGGGATTTGGTGTATTGGACACGACACTTGGGGCAGTTCCAGACGGAGGCGAGTTCCGGAGATACGGAAAGGCGTGTGGCGGCGCGCGCGGCGGCGAGATCGGATGCCTGGCGGGCCCAGCTCTGGATACAGATGAGATGGAAGACGGCGAAGCAGAGAGAGGAGCAGGACCAGGTGGGGTCGGAGGGCCTGATGCGCTCCAGGCATATGAGGCATGATAGGGCGCCGGAGGAGGAGGAGTTGAGGAAGGACTGTATTTTGTTGAGGTCGGAGGTGGAAGGTGATGATTGGTTGGTGGATTCGAAGTAGGCTTTGAAAATGGAGTTTGAGAGATCGGTGTGGCGGAAGGGCCGGGATCCAGTGTGGCCGTAGTCGGTGTCTGAATCGAAGTCGGAGTCTGAATCGGAGGGAGGTTGTTGGCGGTGGTCATTAGTTGAGGTCATTTTGGGGATTCGGTGTTGATGGCGTCGTGTTTTGCTTCAGTCTGTGCGCGATTATCTAAGAACTTCGAGGAGTTGTACTTATTCAGATGTTTTGTAAGTTTCCTTCTTCACCCTTCTGAGATTTGGGCTGAACACAGGAACAGTTACGGTGGGTTGGAGGGTTTTGGGCTTTTCCCTGCCAGATGGTGGATTCTTCAAGCCCATGAACACGAGAAATACGTATCGAGATGTTTTGTTATAAGTTTTATTTTTATGAGAAATTTAATATGTTGGATGTTTGGTTATTCAGGTAGGTTGTATCATATTACACTTCAATCGCTCGTTTTGTTCACCGAGTCCATGTGTTCCTCCTCCTTGTCCCATTGCACTCAGGTATCTAGAAAGTAGATCCCAAGAAAAAAAACCACACAAAGAAATTTAATCAAAACAGATCATATCTTTCTTATCATAAAAAAAAAAAAAAAAAACAGTTTTCTTATACATATCAATGGTAATACTGATCAGATTCAAAGTTTAAATCGAAACAATTACAGAACAAAGAATAAGAAAAATACTTTAATCATCAAAAGATTACACAAAAATAAATTTATAAATTGATATAGTTTGATGTGGTACGTCAGATTATAAAGTTACTTTTATTATAAAGTAGATCTAATAGATTTCATGAATCCACATCATTTCGTGGGTTTATACAAAAATTAATGTTTCTACTGCGTGTACATATTTAGTTACAAATTAAAATTCCTCAAACCATAAGAAATATAACATACTAATAAATTGTCTCAAAGAACTACTGCGTACTGGGTAGGTTCTAAGAGTAATACGCCAAATAACTGCAAATAAACAAGAAAACCCAAGAAAGAACAACTACGGATAATAGGAAGGGAAATCTCGTGCCCCCAGCTGATCCCACACCCCTTGTAAAGGATTTCTTCTTCAAATGAACCGGCTCTAAATCAGATTGGAAGGGAAAAATTGCATCGAAAAACTTCCCCACCTTGCAGACATTAATGGACGGCCTGCCACTTTTAAAATCATAAAAAACTACGGCGGAATATCCCCGCATTAGCGCAACACCAGTACTGTGCATGGCAGCAGGAACAGTATGGGTTTCCACGTCTCGAAGGGCTTCAATGCTTATTGTTTCTCTCTTACTCCATATTTTCATGTCATGGTCTTCCATTACCCAGAGTTGCATCATAAAGTTCTCTCCCATGCAAAGCATCCCAAGTCGGCCTCTGTATTCCACAAGCTTCATGTGCTTGAAATAATCTTTCTTGCACAGAGGGAAAGGCAGTTCGAAGGTTGTCCAACTCTCTGTATCTTCATAAAACGCGAAGATTTCATTGTCAGGCATAAGCGAGTAAAGCACACCACATGCAGATACAGCAGGCTCGAATCCAATGAACTTGCCATCAGGCAACAACACATCTTTCAGTCTTTTCCACGCCCATGTTTCTGAATCGAAAATCTCACACCGATAACAATTATACCATATAGACTTATACCTGGTGAACGTAGACTTTGGTTGTGAAAATCGAACTATCTTGTAGCGTAATGGCTTTGATCTTAGAACCAGCATCGCCATCTTTTGAGTAAAATACCGAGTTTTAGGATTCGGTATCTGGTGCCATTCTTTGGTGCTGGGCTTGCACACATAATACTCGGGTATTCTCAGTCTTCTTGTTCGATAATCATTCATGCATAACAGAATACCTTGTTTAGTGGCGGCTTCGATTTTGACAGGAGCGGGCAAGAATCTTAGAGAAAGTTTAGGGTCGCAATCCGAGACGTTGTTGATGGAGACGAACTCAGGAGACGGCTCGTACTTGTCCCAGCATTGTATGAAACACCCGGATATTGTTTTTGCTCTTTGACAGTTCTGTTGCATGAAAGTTGACTCGTACGTAGTCCGGTTCCAATTCTTCGAAACCAGCCTGCATCTCCCAATATCTTCCAGAGATAGTCGGGTTAAAATCTCGAAGATCATATCCGGTGGAAGATCAGCAGGCTGGGATTCCATTGAAATGATCAAAAGCAAAGGAGTTCGAAGTGGCAACAAGCTGGAGATCGCCGGAGATCAGCAGTGGCAACAAGGAGATCACGAACCGTGGTTTTGTCTATGCGGCCGTAGATCGTGTTCTGAGTTCCCGTTCTTCCCTCGAGCTCTCTACTTGGTAAAATATGGAATTGTGTCTGAGAAATTAGAGAAATGATTTGTATAAATTTTAAATAGATAAGTTTTATACTAGCTTTTATAAAAAATAGATCTCATTTTATAAAAAGTGTAAAATATATTATTATTTATTAGTGAGACTTATTATTTTATAAAAAATTTATATAAAATTTATCTATTTGAGATTTATATTTAACAAAAAATTATGAATGCGAATATGTATATATATAAAATATAGGCCGGGCCGTGGAACCAATTCCGTATATGGAAGTAATACCTGAGAATATATAAGTAATTAATTATATTTGGCGATCACTGACCTGATTGAACAATCTTTTTCTTTCCTATCTAAAGAAAAAGACTTCACTTTTATAAGTTAACCAGTTGATTTATAATGCCAACAAAATCACAGTTAATAGATATCCGGAAAGGACTAGGATTCGTTCCGAACTCGCATCCATCGAGGCTAGCTCTAAAATTTGATTTGAGGAAACTTTTCAACCATCTCGTCAAATCATTATAGTATTTTTAAATTTTTATATAAAATAAAATAAACACTTCAATTTTTTAAAATTTTAAAACAAAAATAATATTAAAAAAATATATTATAATAATTTTTTTATTCAAACTTTTAACTTTAATCTCAACTTATCTCATCACATATCATTTCATCTATAAAAACAAACAAATTAATCTTGCTTTGTTTTTGCCGCAATACTTGCAAAGTTAGCTTTTAATATTTGTTTGTTTTTAAATCAAGTTGGTTTTTATATTGTTTTTAAATAAAATTTTTACCTTTTAATTTATTGTTTGATATAGTAATTAGTCCTTTTATGTATATGATCATTAAGTATATCATATAAACATTAGAGTTTGGCTACTCTGCCGCCTAAAATAGCCCGCTCTATTTGACCGCAAATTACTTTTGAGTTTTTTTTTTTTATTTTTAATTCAAACTATTTTATTACTATTTATAAATTATTTTATTACCATGCACAGAATTCTCATCTTATCTCATTATTCTGACGTGCAACAACATATTGCAAAGCTCCGACAACATGTTAAGAAGTGCAGCAAGCAATAAGCCAAGGTCATCAAAGCATACTGTTTGAATCTGTGCCTTTGCAGAAAATTCACCAAGGCTATCTCCTATTGCAAAGCTTCGATGAACAGCTGTATTTGTGGCTAAAAAAGGCTTATTTGTTTGGCAATGATAGCAACAGATGTCAAGAAGTATTGATCAGGAAATGCAGGAATCAACAACTCCACTACAATGCTCAAAGTGAAGATAACAGACGTTGAGATAGCCGTGTAGATGCACCTACTTATCCGCCCAAGTCCGTCCTTCAAGACCCAGTTAAGTGCATAGGCAGACAGAAGTGAACGAGAGTATCCAATATATATATGGAAAGATTTCCATGGAAGAGGAAAGTGGTGGGAATTGGTGGCTCGAGAAAATAAGACTTAAAAAAAACAATAAATATAATATTAAGATCTAAAATATATTAAATTAGAACGAACCTAATTATAAAAAAAAAAAAAACAATATATATATGTATATATACAAATATGGAAATCCATAACTCACGAAAATACATTGCAGTTTCGCACACCATAACCCTGAACAGATCTAAAGGAAGGCTTTACATGTATAAATACCACAAAACAGGCATCAAGTATAACAAGTACAACCATATACATCTTCTCAATAAAACTTCCGATAAAAAAGGACGAGAACAGTTAAAAGCTGTACATTATTTTACCCTTCTTTCAACCCGCCCATAGATTGGGACCACCAATGCATCACACAAATTCAAAGCGCATAAGAAGCTTTACAGATTTGTATTTCTCTCCCTCAAGGCTATGAAGTTGAACTGCTCGAATCCCACTTCTCAGTTCGGACACAGGTAGACATGTTTGGCCTCCGAAATCATCCTTTTCAGACATGTCATACTCGTGAACTTCAATTCTAAGCAAAGCCAGTTCTGGGACAGACAGTGGAAACTCAAATTTTTCATTCCAATCAGGCACCCAATTATCCTCTAATGTCTTTGTTTTCTTCATTATAGTATCAGCAGACACCCCAGCAATTCCAACCTGCATACATATTGATCGTTTCTCAAATAAGGAAGAATTTCAAAAAGATCATGAGTTGCTGAAGGGCACCCGGGAGAAAAGGGGAATGGGTGGGTGCAGCAAAAAGATCAACAATTATTACATAGCTATACTTGTTAATAAAAGGCAAGACACCCACCGTTAAGGCAAAACTATAGTAACTCAAGATATTTATCAGAATCATAGCAGATAAGGAAGGCGGTTACAACACAAGCCAAACTAGAATAGAATGCAGCTGTATGAATGAGAACATTTTTTGTAGATTCAATCATCTTACCCTCACATAGAAATCTGGTGGGGAAAACGCATCGAAGTGCGTGTGAGTGAAATCATGATACCATCCTTCCCCCATATAGACAGTCACCTGTTGAATAACAAGAGAATTATAACCCTTGGCCAAGATGTGAACATAATACATATATACTATAGAAAGCACTTCCACAAAAGGATCAAGGAAACTAAATTAAGACAGAAGCCTAACCTTCAGAGTCTTTTTCACCGGCAATATAACATTAGGATCAAAGACCTCATTATGTGGACCGGTATTCAATAGGAAATCTGGTTTTTTAATATAACCACACCCACCATTTGCTTTGAACATTCCATGCATCAACCACAGTGATCTTCCATGTCCCTGTCATAAGGAAATTAGCAGATGTAGAACTCTTTGAGGGAACATCTTTCACAGGCAGGGATCAATGGTAGGAACAAGCTTAATTCACCGCTCAGAGAGTCTCACACATACACTCACCATAGTACCCAATCCCAAATCCAATCTTTCCTATCAGGAAATAAAATGCACACTCATAGACATACATGTGCGGATTTCTTATCTAATAGCTCCATTTAAAAGGCAAACACTGCTAAAAAATTTCATATACAAATACCTAATTAATTACTCATAACTTCAGAACATAGGGTGTACCAGTGATACGGTAGAATGTTTTTTATTTTATTTTATTTGAATTTTGTTTGTGACATGCTAGAATGTTAGAAGCTAAATATCACACCTTCCTTCAATGATACTCCCCCCCCCCCCCCCCCCCCAAAAAAAAAAAAAGGAAAAAGAAAAGGCAATTTGATCTAACAATAAAGGGAGTAGTTACAGCAAGATATTCCCAACTGACAAAAGATAATGAACAAAGAACAAACAAACCTGCATATTAAACGCAACCATTTGGGCTCCATGCGACCACCCAATCAGTGGGTTGTAATTTGATGAGTCAATGCGTATACCCTTTGGATAAACCCTCAGAATATTTCGCTGGGTAAACCTACAGCAAGTCTATCATCAGAACATGGGAAGATTCGATTGTTTAACAATAAAGATAGAAATTTATATTATTATTTTTTTCTAAGCAGATAGAAATTTATATTATTACATATGAAAGCTTGTTGATATGTTACTGTAAATAACCTATATGATAGTTGCAGGAGACAGAAAACACCACATCACATGATGGCTACGGCAGGGTAAAAAAATAAGAGCCACCATTGAGTATCAAGCCTGAGACCTCCTATTTAAGGCAATAATTTCATTCAACCAGATAATTGCCATCCCACCAAAAGATGCCCTTCCTAACCATGACTATCAGCACTTTAAACTATGTCATACAAAAAAAAAAAAAAAAATTCTAGCCACCAAATTGACTCAACTTATTGAAGGATCTCTAATATTTGGTTCTTCATCTCGGCTCATTTATCACATCTACTGCATCAAGCACTGCCAAGGAACAAAGAGAGCTGTATCAAGGGACACAGAGAATTGGTCTGGCTTAAAAATACCAGAAAACCAAACCAATACTGCACATTGACATAGCTCATCTGCTGCAGAATTGGAATTTCTTCTGATGCTAGACATATAAAAATACACAGAAGTACCCATAATCCACCACACATATTAAACTGTAGTCTCAATACTCCCATTAGCCAGCAACTCCTTTTTCAGAATGGGCTCCATTACAAGTGCTGCATCGCCTTCCACTAGAACATTACTCCAGCACCCATGTTGCACTAGTTCTAGAGCCTATCTCCCAGCTAGGGCCTCTGCTAAAAATCGATTATTCTAGTCCAAGTAAGCAGTGTTTTAGCTTGATGATCTCTAGCAATGACACCAAGCAACCGTGTCCTTATGTAATTGATATCTCAATACTTAACTTGATGCATTTGCAAGCAGAGGGATCCAACAATGCAAATTGGGTGGCTTTGTCATCTTATTATTCCTTGGGTTTGTGGTTTGGATTCAAGCAAGAGCTTTTGCAACAACATAGGAACCTCGTAATACTGGTTTGGTCTTTGTGGGTTAAGAGGACCTAGAAGCCTGAGTCTTGCTTGGATTGTTCCAATCTGAAACCCCAATTATTCTCCAACCATGCAATTCTTGTGAATTGGAACAAGAAGTAGCTCATTTCTTCCTGTTGTTGGCATAGAGAACATAAAGTGTGCTCCACATGGGTAAATCAGCAATCTTCTTTCTTAAATGGCAAGCAAATCACTATAATTCTCCCAAAATTATTCTGTTTCTCATGCAACTTGGCATTCCACAAGCGTGGTAGAACACTTTGAAGAGAGTAAAAGGAACAAGTAAGGATTACTTTTCTTTTGACTGGTAAAATGATTGTAGGTGCTCATAAAACAAATGTTGGTGAATTTGCAATTAGATAGATTTACAGTAAGGGAAAATCATTAAATAAACGTATCAAAGAAAAACTAGAAGTTCAATGGCCAAGTTGAGAAGATTTGAGGGGAACGTCAAAATTTCATGGGTGAAGATCTATCTGATGAAGAGATGAGGGCTTTTTTGTCAAGCTAAAATGTCATTTAACTATTCCTCAAGGTCTGTCAATACGGAATATCATATAGCTTTGAGCTTCTCTGCACCAAGCAGTACAGAACAAAACTTAAAAAAACCAGCTGAATGAGGCTTTTTGCTTGAATACTAAAATGGTGGCATTCTAGTAACATGACACAATGAAACACACCACAGGCGCGAATTAAATCTCTTGCAACACCAAAATTAAAAAAAATACCAAAGGAAATCGTATAATACCTGACAATTTCTTTTCCATGAATCTGTACAGCCTTCTCAAGCTGTTGCTCACTTAAGCTAAGTCGTCTCACTTTCTCAGGATCCACCTTGAAACTATCCTGTAATCCACCTTTTGGCTTACCAGCATGAATGGTAATTAAACGTTTATATTCAGGTGCTGCATGTTGGTTTGACTTAGGATCTGCATCATCAAGATCTTCCCCTTCATTATTATCATCTTCATCCAAATCATTCTGCTAGAAGATGTTATGTCAGCAAATGAAAAATAAGAATTCTGTACCTTGAATAAATCAGCGAACTAGGAAATTATGCTTCACACCTTGTCATTTGCCACAGGTATGCCTTTTAGGTTAGAGACTTCTCTCCCCCAAGCCTGTTCATCGCCTAAAGCTTTCCCTTTCTGTGAATCGCTTTCTTTTTCTTTGATTTCTTTGGCCTCAAGGTATTCCTTAGGTGGTTTGGTTGAAATGATAATCCTTTTCTTCAACGATTCTGGGGATGGGAACTCCTTCAAGGATTCTGAGCCAGGGCAAAAGAGTATGTCTCCAAAAGTTTGAGTGGCCATCTAGAAATTGGTGAAAAGATTGTAAATTATTAGAACAAGGGCGCTGAATTACCAACATAAAATTAAATACTTACTTCAGCCACTTTAGCCTGAAGATCTGGAGTAAGGTGATCTTCTAGAGTTATCACAACTGGATATTCAGATGCAGTGAAGGCATGCTCCTTTATAGACTTCAAACATTTTATGAGTTCCACTGGAGTAGTCAGTGTCCTGTACGCGAAACATATCTCTTAACTAGGTTTACACTAAGTAGCATATAATCAACTTAGTTCAACTCAACTCAAACAAGAGTTAATCCCAACCAAGCGGAGTTGGCTACATAAATCATTTTTTCAACAACCAGCCCAATCTGAGGCAATATACACTACAACTCTTATTTTGAAATTTAAAGATACTTGTGAAAGTGTATCCAAAAGAGAGGGAGGGAGAACGCACTATTAGAAAAAGCATATTATCGTAGCATAGAAGCACAATCCTGTATAGGAATCTACTTTTAAATTCTCATTCATCTAAACTCAACTTATTTGGGTGGCAATTACTAGATGGTCATTGTCAAAAAGATGCTAAGCCTGTTGCAGAAATTACGAAGTTCACAACAATTTCGACCCTAAATCCAAACCTTCCATGAAGAACCTCCACATTATCTTTCTTGGAGTTTGGCCATATATCCAATTCAATTACCCGCACTCCTCTCTGCAGTGCATTTCTGATGGGGCCATCGCTGCAGGCACTGCTGAGTTGATTCCCGGTCAGATATGAATTGTGACCCGTATATATGAAATAATGAGACAATGGTGCAGACATATCATGGTGTACCTAGAATATAACAAATGGTTACCATAAAAATTGCTGTTATTTAAAATTTACAGTAGCAAGTTAATTATTGAGTCCTTAATCTGCTTCACTATTAGTTATATACACGTGAGACAACAAATTGTAAGCACAAAAATAAAAGTAAAAACCATCGATTTTATAAAAACTAAATACCGATTTTTTAAATAGAATAAACAATCATCTGTCACAGCATGCCACTTGAACTAAAAATGCAATTTCAGCGATAAGGGATTAATCGAAATTATCAAAGGTTCGTTAAGAAACTTATAAAACATCGAAATTACCAAAGCTCTTCGTTTTTCAAGCATGTTGGCGGTGTCCCTCCATATGTCATTTATTATATGTCCATTAATGCTGGGGACAGATTTCTGAGGGGAAGAAATTCTACTAGTGCCAAATTGGTAAATTCAAAGAAATAAACTTAACTTAAGCCAAGTCCATTTCTTCCGTTCTTTCCAAAAACAAACAAAGCAGTCAGCAGAAACCATCAAATTCGTTAGCATTGTCCTCTCTTTCCTTTTTATATTGTACTCACGACCAAACGTGGAATTATAATTCCGTACAGCCAACAGAGCCTTTAAATATAATAAATACAAATTACAGTGTCTAAGTTATATCCCCGCGCGCGCACACATATATATTAGAAAAACAACAAATAAAGAGCATGAGCATTACCCTAGGAGGCGGGAGAGGATGGTTGGTGTCAGAGAAGAGGTACTTGAAGAAGGCCTCGATAGTGATGCATTTTCGGGCAAAAATATTGAGGTGCCGGAGCTCGTGGAGGTGGCCGAGAGCGTCAATGATGGTCTGAGCGTCCTCTACGGTAAGGTTATTTTCCTTCTGGACCTCAATCAAGAACCTCCGGAGATGGTCGACGGACATTGCTCCATTCTCCGAGTACTGGTCGAACAGGCTTTTGACCTCGTCCGGTGCTTCCGTTGCGGTTAGCGGGAACCGCCGGCGGAAGCAGAAGCATATTTTGTAGGTCTGTTTGTTGGTCTGTTTCGACATCGGGATAGTGGAATTCTAGATACAGGGAGTGTGGACGAGAGAGAGAGAGAGCTCAGGTTTACTCTCTGATCAGATGAGGAAAAATGGTTTTGACAACGAGGGCGGTTTAATATTTCCAGGAAGAAAGGAATGATCGGTGTGGGACCCAAGCGGAACATTACACACGCGGGAGGCTTTGGTCGGATCAAGATCAACGAAAAAACTAGGCTTTGAAAAGTCTCACAGTCGACCTGTTGGGGATTATGTTAAAAAATCTATTCAGTTATTTATTTTTTATTTATTTTATTATTTTATAATATAATATTAGATGATAGGTTTATAATTAATATTATATTATAAAATAATAGATAGATGACGACAATCGAATACTAAGAAAACAACAAATGTTCATATTCCACGCGTTGTGAAACGTCTGTCACTCGAACGCTGACAGCAATAATTTACAATTTAGAAAACAATTTTTTTTATAATTTATTATTTTTTACTATCCTTTATAAAATATCTAACATCACTTCACTCCTTTAACGGAACATCAGTCGACTTGTTGGGATTGAGCTTCGTTTATTTTCAGAAAACAACAAATGTTCATTTTCTACACGTTGCGACACTTCTGTCACTCGAACATGGTGGAAAGTTGCATGCAAGTTCTACTTTTGCTTTACTTTAAGAATTGAGATAAGTTATAACCTCGACAGATTTTCTTGCGAAACAGGGGAGCTGGGCCTGAACATGGATGGGATTGAAGATAGAGTTTTTCTGTCCAGTTAAGAGGTATTTTTTAGATGAATAGACTTGATCTTTCTTATTTGAGGATATCTTAATAAGGTATAATTTATTTACTTCTGTTTTCATTGTTATTTTACTATGCTGGTGTTTTTTTTGCTGGTGAGGATATCTTATTTGAGGATAATTTATTTGCTTGTGCTGGTGTTTTCTTGCATTTTGTTTTTTATAGGTTTATTTTTTTTTTATCTTTATGTTGTTTTTGATATCTTGTAATTTTGGTTTCATGTCTATGATTTTTGAGGCCTTAATTTTGATCTTTCTTGAATATCTGTAAACCTCAATATTTTTTTGTTGTAACCATAATTTTCCTCCGACATAAATAAAGATTATCAATAAAATTGAAGCATCATCCTCTTTCTAAAAATTAAAAAAAAAAAGTTATAACCTCCACACTGACAGCAATAATTGTACAATTTAGAAAACATTTTTTTTTTTTTTGAAAGGAAGGAATTGGCTTTGTTAATTCTCAATCCAAACAAGAGCATTAAAGTTTTCCAGAAGACTTTAGGTGGGTGAATTTAGTAACACATGTCATACATAGTTAGATGCCAAAAGTATGGTTGTTGGAGTGTGATTCAAGACGTCATGATTTATGTCGGTGAATTTATTACGGACCTGCTCTCCTTCTTATTTGTTACTAGCCTTCTCTTTCCCGCCCCCCACCTTCTTTCAATATTTCTTTAATGTATAAATTAAATTAGTACGACAATAAAGAAAGATCTTGTTTAAAAAGGCTTTGATTCCCAATGGGTGGAGGTCTCTAATCCAAAATCATCTGCCAAAACTTATGATGACTCAGTATCCGCGAACCCAAATACAAGATTGCTGTTAGAAGTAAGAATGAAACCCTGTAAAAATGTAACATGGACTCGTAGCAAGACCATCTGTCCGGGATGAATGGAATCCGAAAGCCTAAACAAACTGAAACTGCATTAGAAGCTTCACAGATTTTAGTTTCTCACCCTTTTTGTCATAAAGTGGGACAGCATGAATCCCAGGCCTTAGTTCCGAGACAGGCAAACATGACTGCCCTCCAAAGTCATCCTTCTCAGACCTATCATACTCGCGTACTTCAATCTGAAGCAGGGCGAGCTCAGGAACTGTCAAAGGGAATTTGAATTCTTCATCCCAAAAAGGAGCCCAGTCATCCTCGATTATCCTCGTTTTCTTCTTGGTAACATCAGCCGGCACCCCAACAATGCGAACCTGCCAAAAACAACTATCATTTTGTACGTGTACAACATGTTTCAAGAGTCCACCCATGAAAAAAAGTATGTATAGAGCTGACCAGCATTTAAAGTCATGAATTTTAAGATAATTAAATCTAAAAAAAAAAATGCATGTCACACGTATATTTACTGTACAATATAACTATACCTTTGTATAGAAATCCGGAGGAGAAAATGAGTCAAAGTGTGTTTGGCTAAAATCCAAGTGCCATCCATCTCCCATATAGACTTTCACCTGATAATCAACGTCAACGATAAGAAAGGGTCATTAGACAAACCACATTCGGTTCTAAGCT
Organism: Juglans hindsii; assembly: GCA_003123825.1. NCBI lineage: Eukaryota > Viridiplantae > Streptophyta > Magnoliopsida > Fagales > Juglandaceae > Juglans > Juglans hindsii. Next base: position 273,637 of record QEOW01002229.1, on the reverse strand, counting down.
AAAACATTCTTCACACCTTTAATGTCTTCTTCACTAGCAAGGTTATTTTAGGATCAAACACCTCATCATGTGGACCCTTCTGCATCAGAAAATCAGGTTTTTTCACATAACCACACTCTCCATTGGTTCGGAACATCCCCTGCATCGACCAAAGCAATTTGCCATATCCCTGGTAAAGGAAAGCTCACAAGTTAATGATAATTCTCTGGTGGGGATCACGATGATGGTTTACTTGGAAGACCTAGTAGTTTCATGCTGACTAATCATTTCTTGATTTAGAATTGACCTTCCAAAGCCTTCTTTACGAAAGGGTTATCCTTTAATCAAATACCTTTATTGTTCTCTTGTTTACCATTGTCCCTCTTTTGTGTGACAGTTATCTTATGTCAATTCACATTCACATGGGCAAATGACTTGACAACAGAAGAGAAGAAAAACTTTGCCATCAAACTCAAGTGAGAAGTAAATAAAGAGCCCTCATATGGCATGAAAGAAATGTGGTAAAGGAAAATCTTATTACACTGTAAGCATTCCCATATTCATCCACGCTATCAGATAAACAAAATACGGATTAGAAAATTGGAAGCTTAGTAGAATACAGCGCAGCAAGATTCATTTGAATGATGAAATTTGAATCTAACCTGCATATTAAATGCAACCATCTGGGCCCCATGCATCCACCCAACATGTGGCTTGTAATTAGAGGAGGTGACACGTGTTCCTTTAGGGTATACTCTTAGTACATGTTTCTGTGTGAACCTACAAAGCATGAAATCTGATACCAGAAAGAGTTGTCCAAGCGAGAGAAAAAATAAGAATGCTAAATTGTATTGCAACTATCTGCTGTCAAGTAAGTTAAATAGATACCTTACAACATCAGTGCCATGATTTGTGGCAGCCTTCTCAAGTGCTTGTTCACTCAAACTAAGACGTCTAACTTTGTTAGCTACAATTTCTAATGCGTTCTTTACACTACCCTTTGGTTTCCCAGAATGGATTGAAATCAAGCATTTGTATTCTGGTGCTCCTCGTTGGCCTGATTTGTGATCACACGCACTAATTTCTTCATCATCTTGATCGCTGTCGCTCTGCCATACATCAAAAGAGTTGATGTAAATAAGCATGCTTTGAGATTCAAACTGCAAACTTTTACATCATGTTCCAGCTCACTCTCTCATTCGCTTCTTGCTCAGCCATAAAACCTGGTGTTTCCCCTCCAGATGCCCTTTCACCAGTCAAGATACTTTCCTTATCCTTGCTATCCTTAGATTCCAGGTATTCTTTTGGTGGTTTGGTAGAAATAACAATTCGATGTTTTAAAGATTCTGGTGATGGTAATTCAGCTAAGCATTCTGCCTGGGGATAATACAGCATTTCTCCAAATATTTGAATGAGCATCTACATGCAAAGTGAATTGCGGTCACAAAGAAAAAAAACACCTTGAATTTAAATAATAGTGAGAGACAAAGAGAGAGAGGTCTAACCTCCGCAACTTTGGCCTGAAGGTTAGGGATAAGGTGGTCTTCTAAAGTTATAATGACAGGGTATTGAGATTTGACAAAAGCGTACTCTCTAATGGACTGCAAACATTTGAGGAGCTTCACAGGAGTGGTCAGGGTCCTACAGTTATTCAGAAAGTGGTGCGGCAAAATAAGATAGATATGGGAGTTGCTAAAATAGATAGATAAGAAATAATGATGATGATGATCATCCTCAGGATAGTAACATATGCTGTTTTGTAAGAAATTCCTCTGCCATTGGGACTTGGGTCCCCGTAGATACTTAAACATCTTATAGCACAGCCACAAATGTACGCACAAGAACAATCACATCACTAAATGAGAGATTTGAGAATTAACTTATACCTTCCATGAAGAACAAGGACGTCATCTTTTGTAGAATTTGGCCATATATCAAGTTCAATTACTCGCACACCCCTCTGCAATGCCTTTATGATTGGTGCGTCACTACAATCACTGCTGAGTTGATTCCCTGTCAAATAGGAATTGTGCCCTGTGTATATGAAATAATGTGACAATGGAGCAGTCATATCATGGTGTACCTGAAATCACACATATAATATGTCAATAAAAAACCTACATTTGTTCTTATTTTGAATTCTTCAAATAATGATAGTAAATGATTACGTGCCAAAGACAACGATACATTCTTATCAACACATGAGTGTCCAAGACCAGCAACAGAAGTTGTTTGGGGGTCTTTCATGTTCTGATAAACAAACCTTCAGATGAAAATAAACTGTCTATTTGACATTTACCAACAATAGGGTTGCTTTAATAAAAACTAAAAAGGACCTATCAAAGTTTCTTTGTCAAGCTTGCCCTTAACAATAAGTGATCCATTTCAATGCATACGTACGATTATTATTATATCTAAAACCGGTGAACAATCTGTGAGTTAGTTTTAGATATGTGCTAGAGGTCTCACTGTTACCATATCAATTTCATTCCACACCAAACTGCTGCGTTATGATTGAAAGAAGGGAACAAAAAAAAAAAAAAAAAATCTCTCTACACGAGATCGTCGAATGAACCCTTATTAGGGAATAATTTTCTTTTCCTAGATACCCTAATGTTAAGAATAATAACTAGAAACACTATTAGATTGAATTTATTTTCCGAATTTCCTCGTTGACCAAACAGAGGAATACCAAAGCAACAGGGAGAGAGAGAGAGAGAGAGAGAGAGATGACCTGAGATTTGATGGGGCCGTTGAGATCACTGTGAAACAGAAAATGAAAGAAATCGGAGAGGGAAAGGCCTTCGCTCGCATCGCGGCGTTCATGCAGAACCTGCTCTATGATTCGGTCCGCATCGGCCACGGTGCTGTCCATGTCGCCTTGGTGCTCCACCAGAAAGCGACGGAGCTGGTCGGCGGACATGTGGTCGCCACCCTCGGCGAACTTCGAGAACGCTTTCTTCACGTCGGCCGGTGGGCCCACCTCGTTCATCTTGAACTTCCTACTGAACCCCAACATCTTGTACTTGTAGTTCGCCATTGAAACACGCAAAAAGTCGCTCTCCCACTCTGTTATTGGCTTTTCAATGCGTTTGGAGAATTACAAATGTCTCGAAGACTTGAACTCGAAGAATTCTACAAGGTGAATGGGAGGGGGGGGGAGAGAGAGAGAGAGAGAGAGGGTGAAAGTGCGGGACTTACGAGGTGGCCTATAACTCGGGAGTGTTTGAAGCTGGACCGTTGGACGTGACCGACAGCAACGGTTGTCTTGCTATAGTTTCTTATATAAAGAGATACTTAGCAAAAATAGTCGTGGATTACCACAAACTTCTTGAGGTTTTAGACTAAGATATTAACACTATTTTCATTCATTTACTGGTAATTATTTTCATTAAGTCAACATTTCACCCTATGAAAAATAAATTTATGAATAACTTGTTGACATGCACACTAAACACACATCAGCATATAAAAAAACCTCAAAATATTAATATTATTTTATAAATATTAAAAACTTCAAAAAAAATTATTTTATTATAAAATCGAACTATAATATGTTACAGTTCAAACATATAAATAGCGTAACTCGTCCGTGAAACATTTTATAGCAATTATAACTAAAATCATAAAACGTTGGTCACATAACATAAATAAATAATTCCGTTATTCACACCAAATTTCTCATTCTCGATTAGTTATTTTCGGATAATAACAAAGTGGTCAACCTGAATAATTTCTCACTAAATAAAATAAAATTAAAAACAAAAATACTAGTTGGTTCCTCAAGCTCGTATATCAGCTGGCTATAACTACAGCCACGCACCATAATTATTTTATAGTCAAATTATCAAAATGCTTGAATAAAAGCCCAAAATCCGATCCAATATCGCAGCGTCTAAACTCAAACATCCTCGGAGCTGAAAAGCCTGAAGGCATGGCCACCACGACAAAGTTGGTGACACTAGCTCTTTTGTGGGTCCTGATTTTGTTCGGAACCCTAGCTATCATTCAGGTACTTCCGCCCTGCTATTAAATGTTCATGGAGATCAACCAGAATAAAAGGATCCCATTGAAGTGGCTAATTCCATGCAGATTGTCTGCGCATCTGATGCTATAAATTGCATAGAATCATAACTAGCTGTTCCGGGTATTACCCACCCCCGGGAGATTCAGAAAATATGCATAAGTAGTTTTTCTTATAAATTTTTGCTTTGGTGTCAATTCAGAATAGATTAAGCGATACCGGAGCCTCATCTGAGCAAATTGAAATTGTTACCAGAAGTCAGCGCCAGGAGGTTGGAAACTACTTTTTGGTTCATGTAAACGGAGGCTTACGAATTATTTCTCTTTTTTTTTTTTTCCTTTTTGGGTGCCTTCAGATGACTATTAACTCGAGTAAGTGGTGAATGCTGTACAACAGGAGAAGAAGTTGGAGGAGGAGCTGGAAGAAGTTACCAATAAAGTTTTCTTTGATATTGAAACTGGTGGAAAACATATGGGTATGGACCTGGTAGCTCGGGACGGCGGGTGTGTTTGACCATGTGGATGTGCTTTGTTGTTATTATTATTACTATTATTGTTTTTATGAATGAATGTGCTTTGTTATTAGTTCTACACAGTATTGCAGCTTTGCTGTTTTTTTGTGGTTGGGGAATTCATTTAGGCATATATGCATTGGCCAGGTTAGTTTTGTGTTCTAAGTGTTTGACAAAATGTTTACATGTTCACCATGATTTTTCACGTGATAACTAGAATTTTGAAATTAGCATCGTTTGTTTTCGCTCGCAGGTGTGATAAGATGAATTGAGATTAAAGTTAAAAATTGAATAAAATATTGTTAGAATATATTTTTTTAATATTATTTTTGTTTTGGAATTTGAAAATGTTGAATTGTTTATTTTATTTTGTGTGGGAATTTGAAAAAATTGTAATGATTAGATGAAATGGGTTAAGAGGAGTTGTGAAAACAAATGGTAAGCATGAGTTAAATGGTAAGCATCTCAAGATGGCAGCAACTGGTTAAACTCGGGTTTTTTTTAGCATTATCATTAATTTTTTTAAAGAATTATTTCTTTACTTTACTTTCATTGACATTCTATCTGTCTGTGAAATCAATTTTTTTTTCTTGGTGTCACAAAGTCTTTTGATCTGTTAGAAGAATAGGGGCAGTGTTTTTCATGACCTTTGAAGGTGAAGGGACTCGAAGTTTTATAAAACAAAATGGACTTGATCCGAAATGCCATTTCAAATGTTGTTACCATGGGATTTGTGAAGGAGCATAGTGTTGATTGGCTGCATGAATTTAGTCTGAACATTCTTCTACATACTGCAAGGTTGTTCTTTTAGTATAATATAAAGTATTTTTTTATTTTTCTTTCAGGTCGCATAGTCATTGGCCTCTTTGGTAATACAGTTCCTAAGACTGTAGGTATGGTACCTAAGGACAATGGAAGCTGCTGCCTTGTGCATGTTTCAATTGAGATCTTTCACCATTATAGGAAGTTACTAACTTTGTACTTTTTTCCTTCACAGACAACTTTCGAGCTCTTTGCACTGGTAGCCAAGTAACTTTTGCTCCCTTCGTATAACTCTTATCATATGAAGGCCGCTTCTTATATTTTGCCGTGCCTTTTTATGATCCTATAGGAGTTACTTCCACTGCCAATAGGCTTATATAACTGTTTGCTCTTCATTCAAGTTTAAGGATCCCTCTCATTTCAGGGGAGAAAGGAATTGGAAAAAGTGGGAGGCCTCTTCATTACAAAGGGAGCACATTCCATAGAATCATTCCGAGCTTTATGATACAGGGAGGTGATTTTACTCGTGGTGATGGGAGAGGTGGGGAGTCGATCTATGGCGAGAAGTTTGCTGATGAGAACTTTAAACTAAAGCACACCGGGCCAGGCAAGCTAAATTCCGTGATGTCAGATTTGTTATGTTCCCGATAAAATATCTTGTAATTGGTTCCTAAGTATACTGAAAAATGTAAGTTGCAAAGAGAATTTTAATTTGCCGTATTCTTTTTTCACTTGACAGGAAATCTGTCAATGGCAAATGCTGGACCAGACACCAACGGATCTCAATTCTTCATTACCACTGTCAAAACTAGCTGGTAATGGTCCTTTTTGAGAGCATGTGTAAAATACTTTGTAGAATAGCAATTTTTATTTTTTCAAGAATGTTGTTCATCAGTAAAATTGTTAGTGTCACTAAAGGCCTGGTTGGCATAACCCACAGCCTTGGAGTTCCAAACCCCCCTCCCCCAAATCAAAAAAAAAAAAAAGTACTTGTTGCAGCCGGGAATTTTGAGTAGGTACGAATCCTCCCAATTTAGGACCCACCATATGATCTGTTACATGACAAGGGGTAGTAGAGGCATATCTATTAGTCACCTATGGTCCTATTGTCTATTGGCTCCGCCGGCCAGACATTTGCAACTAGATAAATTTAGTGGTATATATATATATAGTCGTCTGAAACTTTGCATGGGATCTGTAAAATATGCTATAAATCTCTGCGTACCCCAGTTCTCTTACTCGCGACTGCTTCTGGTTTCCTTTAAAGGTTGGATGGGCGCCATGTTGTATTTGGCAAAGTGCTCTCTGGAATGGATATTGTCTACAAGATTGAAGGGGAAGGAAGACAGAATGGCGTGCCCAAAAGCGAGGTTGTCATTTCAGACAGTGGTGAACTTACCATGTGATCGCCCTATTTATCTCATTTTTACATATAAATGCTAACTGTCACGAATGGTGCTCTGTGCCGTCTCTCTTCTCTGTAAAATGACTTTATTTTATTGGTTTCCCTCTCCTAGGCACTCAGTGCATTATCAAAAATAGGCTTATTTTGCATGTTACCGTTGCTTTAATTCTAAAGTAATTCCGGTTCCCCGTCTTTCTTTTTGTTTCTCTTCATCTTACAAACATTCCATGGTGGTGGACTACGACCCTGGTATTTGCTCTTCATGTGGTTGTCACGTACACTTACGATATTTGATGACAAAATTCGCACACTGTTCCAAGAATACCAAAACTCCAAAAATATCTCCAACGTTCGATGCCCTCACGATGACAACTAATTCGACAAGAGCATGAACATGCAAACCCAGCTAAATTAACGAGGAGGGAAACTCAGATTTTCCGAAACCCAACATAATCAAAGTTTTCTGAATGCCATTTTCCAACTTATAGGCGCCAATGGATATCTTTATAAGCGAGGTATTGAACCTTTAACGGCAAATTACTGAACCAGGACTTTCTTCTGTGATGCCTACTTAATATTAAGTCCCAGTATATTTGATCTCCGATAATAACTGCAAGAACCATTCACTGGTTACATTCTACGAATGGAATTTGTGGCGACATCTATGACATAACCAGCTAAATAACGTAAGTAGGTAACAGGGTAATTACCCAAAGTGGTTGGGCCAACAAACATGGCATGGCCGATACACTTCTACAGAACTTAGCAAAACCCTAATTCCCAACTACTTGTGCCAAGCTACATAAATCCTTTTTACCACCCAAGAGAAGAGCTCAATCAACAACAAATCCATTTGAGGCCGTATCCTTTCCTTCGTTGAACTCATCTTTGTAATGGAGGTGACTACGATGATATCAAATTCAAAAACTGTGGATTCCCCCCACCTTCAAACAAAAGCAATTATTCACCATACGGAGCATAAGCACGAAATATGAGCAAATGAAATATAAATACCTTATCAGGTTGGTGGATTCAACAGGTAAGTAGGTGATTCCACTCTAATCCTCCTTGTAAAACAAAACAGATCACTGAATAAGCATTATAGATCTTTCCCAAGAACAGTAGAAGAAGGGGAACACCCATAAAAAATAAGAACATATATGGAACCAAACCTATGGGCGGTAAACTAACTCCCTAACTCATTTCTGTTTTTGGGTAACCGGCTGACATAACATTGGGGTATGTAGAGTTAATCAACAGTCAAATGATTAATACCACTAATAGCTAACTTAACATTAGATATGACATTTGATGTTTAGAAAGACAGAAAGAAATGTATAGAAATAGAGCCAGATAGACTAAAAAGTATCTCTTATCTCAATGACAACAAGGGAATATTAAATGAATGGAATTGGGACATGTATGGAAATCTATTGAAATAGAGCCACTTTGAGGTTCCCTATGAAATGAGGCATGGGACGGAGCCAGCATGAAGAAGTTCCCAAAGTTACAAAGGAAGCTTCGAGCTCATATCCATTATGGGTTGAGAAATGAAATGAAATTCTATGAGATCTAAGTTGATCCAAGTAATATCGCAAAGGCATAATAATAGTAGGGTCGGGATATCCCAACCCTCCAAACTGGACGCGAAGTTCTTCCCTCGCCCGGCTCTCTACAGGGGAATCTTCACTCACCATGTCCCCTAATTTTGAGAGAGGTTGACCCCTATTCCCCTTCACCATGTATGGCCAATAAACTCCTCGCTTTACTTCCTCCAATCCCTCCAAGCTTCTATGCGAACAATCAAATTCCAAACAGACACAACACATCTCTAAAATTAAGCAGGCATGAAAGCAGAACGAGTAGAAGATCCAGCGCTCTAAGAAAGCTTGCAGAGTGACCCAGCTTGGATATTTTTCTCCAAATCAATTGTCCTTATAACGGGATACCATATTTTTCAACTCCGTCGCTCGTTTCAAACATCCTAAGCTCATACCGTATCCGCACACTGACATAGACATTAGCTGGACAACTTCTCATATGCTTCTTTCCCCAACTTCCTCGCATAATCTAGTACCACAAAAAACGAATACAAAAGCATGGACTAAACAGAGCATACGTAACTCATTACTTTTGTCCATAACAAGAGTACCACACCAACCTTAAAAAAACAGATTTATTCCCAATAGACTCTTACCAACAAGCGTATTGAAGTGAACAAACGCTACTCAGACAGACCGATAGTTTCAATTCCAAGCCAATTAATAAATATAAATTAGATGTGAATTACTGAGGATTGTGGCAAGGGACGGAATTTCAGGCCTGGGGACTTGAGGTTTTGTCTTCGGAGTCGCTCTTGGCAGTGCGTTGATGGAACAAGGTGGAGAAATTGGAAGAGAGGTCTGAGTAGAGGGAGACGACCTTGGAGATGTTGTCGTTGATCTCTTGGATGAGGGCCACGTTCTTGACCATGTTGTCCGGGATTCTCGACTGGTGGTTCTCGTTCACTTGCTGGATCAGCGATCGGTTCCGATCCAACACCGTCTGCACTTGCCGGAAACTCTGGTTAAAGGCATCCCACACCTCACCGTCGCCGCTTTCGTCCGCCGATTCTCCGGTGGTAGTTAGGGTTTTCTTGTGGTTGGATGGGAGGTCCATACTCGACTCGGCGGCGGAGATGGAGGAATCGGGTGTGCTCATGTGCACGGAGAAGCTAAGCTGGAGCAGCCAGCAGGTGGATTATTCGAGAGTTTCCGAACTGGAGAGGTTTGGTGGGTTTGGTTTTCGATGAGGCGGGTGGGTGGAATGTGGAACTACGCTTAACACAGCACAACACGCGCCTCGCGTCCGAGCAGTAGCATCATAAATATCTCAGAGACGGGAAAAAGCGAAACCAATGTTTTGACTCGGCGGAAACTTTACCTCGTTCGTATCAGAAAATATCTCCCATGACATAAATATCTTCGGACCTCGGATAAAAATCCACGCAGAAAATAAAATAAAATTATTCATCTTTTTTTCAATCGCTATTATTTTATATAATAATATTATTATTAAATAGAAATAATAATAAATAACATCTCTCAAGATTAATATACACAAAATTCACTTCCGAAATTACCCACACCTTTCAACAGCCAAACAATTTAAAACATATATACCAATTATTTTACGATTATTTGGATTCCAAACCATATGGAACTATAAAGTCTCGTTTGAATGTTGAGACGAGAGAAAAAATTTATAAATAGTAATAAAATTATTCGAGTTAAAATATTTTATAAAATTTAAAAAAAATAATTAATTAATTAATTAAAAATATTATAAAGTTAAAATATTATTATAATATAATTTTTTAATATTAGTTTTGTCTTAGAATTTGAAAATTTTGAATTTTTTTTTATATTTTATTTGGAAGTTTAAAAAAGTTATAATAATTGAGTAATGATTACGATGGAGTTTCAATAATGAGATAAGATGAGATAATTTTAGATGAAAGTTAAATAAAATATTGTTAGAATATTATTTTTTAATATTATTTTTGTTTTAGTATTTAAAAAAGTTGAATTGTTTAATATTTTGTGTGAAAATTTAAAAAATTTGTAATGATTATATGAGTTGAAATGAAATATTTTTTGTATCCAACCCTAGCCTAAATAAAAAAAATTAAAGATTTAAAATTGAAAATTATTTATTTCTTTAATATTGGAACGAGATAAATGATATGAGACTATCTTGCAATCCAAACTACTCCTAAGTGATTGTGCTATATGAAGTGCTTTAGTTATTATTTGGCAGCCGTAGTAGAAGAAGAAGAAGATGAAGATTATCTTAATATTCTCAAATAAAATTGGAGGAGAACCGATTTCAGTGCAGCTTATGGTTTTTAACATTGTAATGCTCCAACTGAAATGGAATTCAGCGAATTTCAGAGTTAGATCTATGAGAAATTATATATACAAGCCCCATATGTACAAGTCTCGCACAAATACTTTATTAAAAAATGACCCCACCATAGAAAAGTATGAAAAACTCACTTTTTCTTGATAGACCCACATTTTTACAAAAGGCTTGCACAAAGCTTGTAAATTTGGGGTTTGTACTTAGTATTATTACTTTAGATCTATAGTCCATAAACTTTATATATAGGTATGTATACTAGAGGATCGTTTATCCGGGATTCTACAAACTAGTCCCACTGATTCTCCCAGTGGAAAGTCCACTCCGAAGGATTCGAGGTTGTCTTTCCATCAGCAGCAACAAGATCATATGGCGAATCCTCTGCAAACTCGGTCGGTATAGACTTCCAGTGCAGACATGGCTCCCAGTCAGCTTCCTTGAGCACATTTAGTATCTCCCCAACAACTCTCTTGCTTCCTTCAGCTGATAAATGAACCCCATCTCTGGGGGAAAAAAAAAAAAAAAGTAATAATAATTATAAAACTAGCACCAGCTCTTTTGACACTAATTTCCAGAGTCAAAACGGGGTCAACGCACCAAATAATTGTTTTAACATGACACATCTCTAGGGAAGAATGAAAATGGAAGGGAAGTTGTTGAGTTTCAAGATCAAAGGGACTCTTCTCTCAAACACACAAATATATCACTGCATAACATGAATGCATTAGGCATCTTCTGACAAACACAAGGAGGACGAAAAGGTTGTACTTAAAGCATAAGCTTTCAAAGAAGACCAAACGTAAAACTGTGATGACCTAAAGCCTGAAGGACATTCTTCACAATCCAATGGAAGAGGAGCTGGGGAGTTTTTTTTTTCACTGTTATTAGTTTATTATTTTTTTACGCATCTAGAGCCGAGGAGTCCTCCGGGTGTAATTACATAATATTGCATTTACTATGATTATAAGAAGTTCCACTGCCGCACTCAATTAACTATCAGTGAAAATAGACAGATGAGAAGACCTAAGGAATAAGACAGGAAGATGAATGATTATGCTGTGAATGTGAAAATTAAGTGTTTACAGAGGAAAAAAAAAAAAGATCCAGCAACTCGGCAAAGAAAACTTACGTGAAGCAAGCATCCATCCAATCATCTCTTTTCTGAAGTGCACTAAATAGATCAACAACTTCCACGCCCATTTCTTGACATAGCTTTCTACAAGCTTCTGAGTAGCTTTGGCATAACTCATTTGTTCTGACTAGCTCACTGAAAAATTGACTGGTTTAAGACAGAAACCCATGTTAAAATTAACACTAGCATTGAAAGCCCAGGAAAAAACATGTGAGATATCAATGAGAGCACCTTGTGTTTTCGCGAACCTTGTGCTCATTGACAGGAGGACAACTTAAGAAAATGATGCGTGTTTTCTCTGAAAGGCTCTGGTTCAAATTTGCAATAGGATGTGCATCAGATATGGCAAAATTTAAGGATGATCAATGACACACACAGCAGTTAGAAACCAAAACAACTTGAGTCCACCTTACTCAACAGTAAAATAAAGATTATGTATATAATTTACACGAGACAGGTGAAGATTTCATCTCATTCCATTGATATATATTATGAAGTTGAAACTAAATCAATTCTTCCCAGAGCAGTTTCCAGGAGCTGAAATAATATCTTCAGTGGTTCCCAAGAATCAGATTGGACGAGTTATTTGTTGAACCTTTCACTAAGTCACTGTGTCAGGTTCCCTTATGGTCTACAGTTGAATACACACATATTTGCTTCACGCATGAAACATTGCAACATTGCATAAATTAGTAGGTGAAGAAAGTACCTGGAGATGAGTTGCAATCTTTCTCATGTTCTCAATATATTCAGGAAGTGGTACATGTGGGCCTAGGCCAGATGAGTGAGGCCCCATTGAATCATTACCCCCGAAATAAACTATCACCAAAGAAGGCTGTAAAGCAGCATCCTAGAACCAAGAAATGCAATGTAGGGATTCAGAGCATAATTGAATGATAAAAACACCGGATGGCCTAATTAACGAAAGCTCTACTAATGTAGTTGGAAAACTGGCATCATATAGAAGAAGCATTTCCTCATGAATACCAATTGTTAAGGATACATAGGGAGCTGTCACGATCAAAGCAAGGTCGCCAGCAACAATGAACTGCATATGTTCAACTAGAACCAACCTTCCACTGTCTCTATTAAATTATGAGGGACAGCCATGGTCAGGAGAAGATGGAATATTAATTCAGCCCTCATAAGCAACAAGGGCTCCAAGAGTATGGGAGTCTGTGTACATATGGCCACTAAACTCCACGATTCTACTAATAAGCATCTGTGTGTTCAAGCACATTCCAATATGGAATTGCCCCACAGTTTGCAAAGTTAAAGGGAGATCAACGTGCATACAGATGTACAGAGATATCTCATCCTATAAGGTCTATCCTTAGGTTTACCTTGAAAAGGACAAAACTTTTACAAGAAAATCTCCACTTGCTTACACCATCTGAGCATTATTGATGTTTACTGCATTCCCAGAACCAAAAAAAGAAAAGAAACAAAAATAGGAACTACTACGGTTTACCAAAGTGCATCTGAGATCTCATTGCAAATAATATGGTCACCTGAATACCTTATAAGGCAAAAGGAATTTTCCGCTAGAAGTATAATACCTTGGGAAAAACTTGATCAAGGACCTGGATAGCACGTCGTGAGTTCCACCCAAAATACCCTCGCAACACAATATCTGCCTACAGCGAATCATGAATAAAATAAGATTTCCATACAACAATTATGATGCAAAATAATCAAGTTATTAGTAAGAGAGCCCATTGTAGATATAAACATAAGACCAACTACATTTTTTTTGTAAGTAAAATGAAAATTTTATTGATACGAATGAAGTAGGCAAAGCCTGTGTACACAAGAAGTATACAAAAGAACACCTGAACATTCTAGGAACCAGAAATTAAAGACTGAACATCATGAACACTAGTTCCATTAAGCACAATGGCTGAAAACAAAATCAATTAGAGCATTAACATTGGTTTCTCTACATGCAAATGCAAAATCACAAGTTTTAGAGATTGTCTTTGTCATTCAAAAAAAACTCTCACATTGGATTATGCATCTTTGAGTCAAAATAATAATAAAATATTATTTTTTTTATTATTATTAATTTTTTTTCCTAAAATTAATTTTTTTATATATGTTTTGAAATTAGCACCCATTACATACATTTGGTATTAATAATACAAATATAATAATAATAATAATAATAATAAAATATCATTTTTTTATATATTATATTAAAAATATAATAAAATGATAAAAAATATATATATAATATATTATAATAATAAAATGAAAGTGAAGGTGAAGGTTGTGTTGTTGAGGGAGGGAGAAGAGGAAAGGGTTGTGAGAGAGAGAGAGCAGGAGGAGAGAGAAAAAATTAATAAAATAATATTTGAGGAGTGAATAGTGCATCTCCAAAGATGTATTGACACTGTTCATAGCTATGGAAATATTTCCATATGCATAATCCAACGTAGTCAATTTAATGGTCTAGTTATGCAAATATGTGTTTGCATTTGCATATAGATAAACCAATGCCAATGAGGTGTGTACAAAAAAGTTCCGAAGTTCCTCCATTGTGCGCTCCCTATCTTCAAAGCACCGATCATTCATTTCCATCTAGATACACCACATAATGCACAAAGGAACATAAGACTAACTACTGATCAAGTACGCACTCACATGAGCACGCGAACTGGTTTTTTACTGAAAAACTGTTCAAGTATTATTTCCTTTCTCCCTCTCTCATGGTAGAGGAAAATTCGTATACACCCAAAAATGAGCACGTGAAATGATAAATTGGATAAGCATTGTCATATGAACATGACATTTCTTCTTTATTTGTTCTGTTTTTACATACCGGCCAGTTTATACCACAAGAAGTTCACGTATACTGGTATAATAAAAAAGATGGGCTTGGAAGGATATATAAAACATTTAGAAGCTTAATGTTTTAAGAAGAGAATTATGATCGGTAGGCATCTAAAACAGTAATATAATTCAATAGATAGAGCTTACTGGGTTTGGTCCCGATTATCCCTCCCTAAAAAAATGTTATAAGAATGATACAAACTAATCCTTACAACGACCTTTGGAGATAATCTAGAACATTAATCACAAATAAGTAAAGATCTAAACTTGATAGAATCACAACATGGAAAGCAACATTGAGTCCGAGTACATGATCCCTTTCGGGAAAAAGTTATTGCTTTTTTAGGGCAAAATCTCGTAGTCGAAAGCAAAATACAAAAATGTATTCAACACCCAACAAGCCCAAATTCTTAAGAAACCTAAATAAAGACCATCATAGCCAGTTCCACCCAAAACCGGTTTCCTTTTAGCATACAAAGAGATGGGCTTCAACATGGTTTACTTCCTTGTAATAATCGGAATGGAGCGTCAACCAAAATTCACAAAATTAAGTTAATAAACCAACATTGAAACAGATCATACACACAGAGACACGGAGAAAAAGAGGATACTTTGCGAGCGTAGATATCAGCAAGAATGGCACCCCAACCCCCCTGGCCAAAGCCGAGTTGAACAATGGAGGATCCGAAGAGAACGAACTGAGGCCTCGCTGGTCCCACCATGTCTCTCCAAAGCTGGTTCTTTATTGAAAAAGCACTCTCCTCTACGCCAACACCAACTTTCCTTTTCCCCTAGATGGGAGTTTGATCCCTGCCCACTGCCTGGCGTCTCCCCCTTAATTGGAGCACAGTGAAACCAGTGCCGCACGAAATAAAGGTGAAAAATACACTCCAGTTTTTTACTTTGTTTGAAGTAACAACATTCAGCTCTAACAAACCTTATACTTTACACTTGAAATTCTGATATTATCAAATCTTAATATAGGTATAAATATATTTTTAATATATGAAAAAAAGAATATATTAACCGAAAATAATAGTAGGACGCAATAAATAGTATATCTTGGCAGATATAGAAAGGAACTGCACTCGTCGTCGTTGATGACAACAGATAAACTTCTATTTTCTCTACATACATTTCGGTTCACAAAATTAATCGTATGTAACTCTTCAACACCAATAAATCATCCATTATATGTCCATTAAATTAAAAACAATAAACAAAAACTTGCATAAGGTCCGCATGGCCACCCACCCCCAGCAAATCATAGGTGGGTGCGGCCACGGGTCACCTCTATTTTGTTGCTTTTAGTTTATGATTTGTTTTTTCTTAATTTTTCTTTCTAAAAATTCTTGGATATGTGCAATAACTAACGAAAGAGTGCTGGAAGAGTTAAAAGAATCAAAATTTAAAAAAATTATATATATAGGAAAAACTTAAAACAGTATTTTATCTAAAATACTCAAATCATGAAAACGATTTTATTCAACTTCATACAAATGGTTATTTAATTGTATAATGTTTTTCCAGTTAGTTTTTGCCGTGTCGTGTGCTCGCAGAAGACGAGCACACGCCGAAGGGTCGAGATTGTAGCAGGCTGGACCCAGTGCTAATGGGTCGGCTATGTGGGCCTTTGCCCATTAGTTTCATTCACACCTTCCAAATATCATGTTTTCATCATATGGCAGCTAGCGGTCGGCCTATCCAAAAATAAGGCCGGGCTTTTCCCCTGATGTGTTGCATTTAGATTCTAGTTCACACGAACGAGCTCAGCCCAAGACAACTGTTGGGGCCACCTTCTTCTGCCCAAACTCAACTTCACATATCCGATGAGTTTCGGCTGAGTCACAGAAATCGATCCAAGTAATGTTCGTTTTGTCATAATAATAATAATAATAATAATTTGTTTTTCATTTTTCACATAAACTAGTCAAGCACTTCAGTTTGGTGGTTGAATTTCAAATTTCTATCATTTTTAAAATATCAATAGGTGAAAATTTAATTTTTTGTAAATTTTTTTTAAGTACAATTAACGTTTCTCTTTTTCAATATTTAAATTACATATTGAAATTCAAAGCTCCTAGAACGCAATTGCTACATGTAAATTAACATAAACATAATGAGTTATTTGCCACCATTACCACTCACAATGGGATTCCAACCAACCAACCAACCAAACGTCGGTCGCTTTTATTTTACAGACAAGATTGGCGTACTTCATGTTTAAAAAACATGACGATAAAGCAATAAAAGTTAGACATGTAAGGCTGATTGCTGGAGATGAAGATAATTTTCTTTAATAATCGGATCAAAAATCATACGCCAAACCACTTTAATTGGGTTTTAAAGTTGTCTGTATGCTTTGACATCCCAGCTCACCCCCCAAAAGATGGATTTCGATTCCGACAAGTACGTGTCAAAAGCAACGCAATTGCCATATCGATTCCATCCATCGGTTTCTTTAAGTTTTTGCACCAAGCGTGGTCTGAAATCTGAACACGCCAAATGCAACTTTTAAGCAGATATATATATCGATGGAAGAAATTCTCTAGAGCCCCCCAAATCACCACTTTCGGCTACATTTACGACCTGCTTAACAAAATTTATGGATAAAAAGGAAAAAATAACTGCCAAAAAGTACAGCATCTCAGATAAATAAATAAAGTAGTGAACTACACGACTCAAGAGATCTAGCTAATAGGCTGCCTTTTGTTGATCGCATTCAAATGTTCATTAGCATGACTTGTGCTTTATAAAAAATGTATGACACATGCCTTTACACCAAAAAGAAAGAAATAAATAAATAAAGGGTTGGTTTCTAGAAAGAAATAAAAACATATAGCAATATTACTTTATTTATAACAACACCAATCTTATCGTCGTGTCCCGATTACTAGTCCGCGTGTAGTACGCGTGTTTGGATTGATGCAAAGGCCATCGATCCTTTTCTCCTGTAGCTAATAAGCAGGGGGGGGCCTTCTCCCATTTTCATCCGTTTCTACGCTCCAACACGCAGTTTTCTGGTTGCTTGCGTGGCCAAGTTATAATGGTTACATCTTAAAAGACAAGTTTCCGCGTGTAGTGTGGTCGAGGACTATAATGCACTCGTTTATTTTTATAATTTTTTTTAATTTATCTTATTTAATTCTTATTTAATCATTATAATTTTTTTAAATTTTTATATAAAATAAAATAAACAATTCAACTTTTTTAAATTCTAAAATAAAATTAATATTAAACATATATTCTAATAATATTTTATTCAATTTTTAAATTTAATTTCAACTCATCTCATCTCATCCGCGAAAGTAAACGAGATTAAATAATTAATAAAGTCTCAATATTACTTAGGGCCAATTAAACGAGCCGAAACCTAATATTTAAGTATCAATCAATGATTCAAAAACTTGAAGATTTTAAAATATTTTAGATAATATTTTTTAAAAAAATTAGTTCTTGAATTAATATTGCAATTTATAAATCTTTTGGAAATAATTCTCCCATTTCAAGAAAATTATTTATCTATTATCCAAATTAATATTATTTATTATTCTATTAATTTCCATGATTTAATATAATATTTAATTATTAAAAATATTTATTAATTATTTATATATTTAATTGATGGCGTAGTAATCCTAGAATGAGCTTCTATGATACGGGGAAAGAGAAGTATGGAATGAGGCAGCTATGTATGTGGGGGTCACAGGCCATGCATGATGTCGGGTGCCAAGATTGGCCACGGCGTGCGTGACATTTGACGGCCGAAGGCGGCTTCAAATCAGTAAACCCCAAAATTAAAACATGCATGCACAATATTATAAATCCGACCCTGTGGGGTTTGTCTAATAACCAAAAAAACGTATTTTACATTGGCGGATATATGGTCAATTCCGCCAAGCAACAGGTAGGTATTTCTCAATCGTCGATCTAATTACCCATAAGTACTGTTTGGTCATACTTGTCTGTACCATTTACTTATAAAAAATCAATCAAATGCATATAGTACTTTTCTTCTAGATGTTTATGTCAAAAGCACTGACGACGTAATGGCATTTCAACCAATAACCCAAGAAAAATAAACCAATTTTCCGGAGTTACCCAACCATCCCTCAACTAACATCGTAGAATTCGTCCCAACCCCAATCCTTTTTATAACTGTTTTAAGAAATGATAAAAAGAGAAATTATATTTACAATTGTGAGTTGTGTAAATATTACACGATCTCTTTGAAAAAAATAAAGAAATACAAGATCCATATAAAAAAGATAAATTGTTTAATGGTGAATTTCTCTTTTTCAAAAGAACTATACGGTGATTGTGCGTTTCACAACTGTATATAGCATTAATCAATAATAAAAACATAATATTTTTTACCATTATTTTATAATTCTGTTTTAAATAAAGTATTTTTGTAAAGTATAATCATAAGACTTAAGAGTATTATTGTTTTATAAAAATGTCAGTCATTGAAAAAAAAGTCGTAAAATAATTATATCTGTATGACTGTTTTTAATTTTCATTTTGACTAAAAAAAAGGCAAAAATGTGATCCTATGAATTTAATAAACTTGGGCTACTGTCATGCCATGCGTGGCATGTCAATATCTAATGGGAACGTGGGATATTACGTATTCAAAGAATTAAAACGAAATCTACTTCGTAACAGCTCTCTCGCCTTCTAGACTGGAATTGCAATCTTAGATGCCAAATGATATTGTCTTTTCTGCTTGAAATTGTCACATATCCTAAAATGTTAAGCTAATAGGAAGATATATATTTAATTATTATAGTATAGTTAAAATTTAAATTTAAGACTTTTATTTTGATATATATATATATATGTGTGTGAAATCATTACTTGTTTCAAAAGTAATATAAACAGTATACTGATTTTGTGAAATCAACCCCCAAAGAATGTAATTAT
Source organism: Juglans hindsii (assembly GCA_003123825.1). Taxonomy (NCBI): domain Eukaryota; kingdom Viridiplantae; phylum Streptophyta; class Magnoliopsida; order Fagales; family Juglandaceae; genus Juglans; species Juglans hindsii. Next base: position 254,166 of record QEOW01002229.1, on the reverse strand, counting down.
AAGTTATAACCATATTGAAAACTTGATAATTGTGAAGTGTTTTAAAAATATTAGCCAGAAGAAGAAGGTACCAAAAACAAATCACGAATGATTCATAAAGACAAATGTTGCATGTGATATCACATGGTCCTATCCGTCGGCTCCACCATAATATCCGCTTGATTGGTTGTAAATATTAAAAAACAGACCAGCATGCACCCGTTTATTTATATAAAATATTTATCGATTATTTGATTGAAACTATATATAATAATAATATAATAAGATGGTATCATTATTCATTAAGTTTCAATTTATAAGCAATGTAAACTTTTAATCAACTTCATCTGATTGGTTGCTTTTTTATTAGCTACTTCCACGAACTGATGGATTCTTGTAACCTTCGATTCCTACAAAAAATACTCGTACAATCAAATAAGTAATAAAGTTGGTTAACTTTTTCATCGTTTTAAGTAAAATAAAATGTCATCCGACATTATTAACTTGAAGCAAATTATTAAATTTAGATATCTACGCTATATTTACGAAACTATGTTTTGATTTGCACGTAATCTCGTGAAAACAAACGAAAATAGAAGAGATTCCATCAATAGTACCATTACGACAATCGATACCTCTACATTCTTTGAATCAACTCTACTGGAGTCACATGTCCAACGCCTTAAACTGGGAACCAAAAAATTGTTCTCAACGTTAAAAGGCGCACACCCAGACAATTATGTCCCGATAAATCAGTAAATCAACTTTCATTTTATTTTATATATATATATATATATAAAAAAAAAAAAAAAAAAAGAAAGAAAGAAAGAAAAGGATGTCGTTGTTTGTCTTTTAAAGACATCGTATTGCCGTTGGTGTCGACTAGAGAGAGAGAGAGAGAGAGAGAGAGAGGCAATGCCACTATTTGACCGGTAAATTCATCGTGTAAAGTTCCAAAGTCCTCGTCATCACTTGTCGAGTGGAGAAGTCCAGTCAAAACATTGCACCTTGGCCTGTACCTTCCACCCTTCTCTGTCTCCCTTCCCTAATAAGTTTAAGCCTCTTTCTAGCACCCCCCCAAAATCTTCTCATATAGTTCGAGCTTCTCTCAACTCGTTCTCCCTCTCCAAATCTTTCCCTGTACAGTTCACTGCCTTCGATTTCCTCTTACAGGCACATATATAGCCTTCAATTGTAACGATCGAAAATTGTAACAGGGAGATATAGAAATGGGTTTCTCAAAGGATGAGAAATCAAAAAGGGTTTTGAGGGTTTTGAAGACTCTGTTCTTCTTGATCACCATGCTAATTTCTTTGCTGCTTTTCTCGGCACCGGTTCTTTTGGTTGTAGCGGATATGGTGCTTCCTTCGGCGCTTCTTTCTACTTTTCTTTCTTCTGCTCC